>JALPQI010010821.1:0-32828 GCA_025490895.1 Thaumatotibia leucotreta
TTTAATATCGTAGGAAATCTTTACACAAATCGACCTAGTGCTACGGTAAGCTTAATAAAGGTTCCTGATGTGGGTACCAAGCGACGATATATATAATAGATACTTAGGTAAATACATAGACAGCCACGACCATGGAACAAATATTTGTGATAAATAAATACACAAATAATACCCTCGCCGGGATTCGAACTCGGAACCATCAGCTTCATAGGCAGGTTGACTACCAAATAGGCTACGGAGGCTGATAAAGCCATAACTAACTAGAGTCTAGCTAGGCCATGCTGAATCCGTGCTAGGCTGAGGCCGATGGCGTATAACGCACAATTCTTTTTACTGCCGTACCGTACCATGATTTGGAAAGTAAAGGATATATTAGGTTTTACTCGATACATAATGCATTCTATCGCGCTCGCAATGGCAAATTGGAGCCAGCGTGATGGCCTGCTTTACGTATCGAGTAAAACCTTCTTCGTTACCGATACTGGCAAATTTGCAAAGTCATGGTACAGCTACTGGTTAGGAAGAAGTGAATGATCAGTGATTTTTTTCTCTTTTTTTTAATATAAAACTCTCGTGAGACTATTTTATAGTAAAATTATATTTCACGAGAGTTACGCTCAATTATCACCATAATAATAAGTGTGACAATTGTAAAATATCACTGTTACTGACGTCACAAGCCTCCGTAGGCTACGGCTACCGCTTAATAGCAGACGGTCCATGTGCTTGTTGTTTTGTAGCGCTAAAACCTGTATGAATTGTGCTTCAAACTGTGTGTAAAATTTAATGACAACGCTAAGTAAATGAAAAAGTCGATACTGTTTGTTGTTGACACAAATACAACGCCCTTGTTCGTCCTTCAGAATAGCACCTTTTAGGTAATTGAATTTAGGATGGGCTCATTCAATATCACGAATAGCACGTTTCAGTGTTTTTGGGATGTCATAAACTTAAAACACGCGATGACTAACAAAATAAGAAAGAAAGTCCTTATACCTAAGTTATAACACAAAGGGTGAACTTTAATATGATTTATTAACTCTATAAACAACTAATTGAATGCTCTGAGAGTCAGTAAAACAGACATGTTTTTTTTATATATTCTTTGGCTTCTTTTGTTTTTCTTTAATGATAATTAAAACGCTTAAAATAATCAAAATCATTTATATTCGCGAAAAATACTGTGATGGTGTTAATAAATAACGGTTCCGATTCATAATAGTATTTCAAATTATTGATATAAATATCTTATTAACCTGATTTCATATCCCAATGCTACTGTAAAAAATCACATATCTTTAACCCTTTATAGGATGCCGAACTCAAAAACGACCATCCTATAACATTACCTTTTTGTATTTTTTAATTTCTTCTACAGAATTTTTCGTACTATATAATGGTGTTGAATCTAGCATTGTACCTAGGAGAAATTGCATAATTTGCGAAACTTGCGTAAAGAATGATCTCTGAAATCTAAATTTAATAAACAATCTAATCAAGCCAATACCGTACTACATACATGCCTTATGAGTTATATTTACTGCCTTGTTTACTTTTTACAACTTTAAATAATTATTTATAACACCTTTTTATAAGTGCTTATGGAAACATTCTCAATGAGAACTTACTCTTAAATTCTCGTGAAAATTCTCGGAAATTTTGGAGTACCAATATTCCCGCAATTTCGAGAATGTTCTGCAACTTGTACAGTTTAGAATTTGACTTTTTTATCGAGACCTACCAAAAGCCTCTAAATAAATTGAAAATAACGGGAAAAATAATAAAAAAAAATTGACTAAATCTTTAGGGTTCTACCATCGTTTGAAGTTTTCAAATAAAAACTTTTTTAATTCGGCTCCTGCTGAAATTTAAAAGAAGCTGAAAATTAAAAAATGATAATTTACATGCAATATAGATGTAAAACAATAAAATTAAAAATGAGAAGAAAAAATATTTTATATAATATGGATTTTTTTAAATTATATTTTAGCTATATTTTTTTATTTAATTTATTTTTATAAAAAAATACTATAATTATATGTAATCATATTTTGGCATATGTTGTTTTTCGGAAAAATAGAAAAAAATGAAATCTTTATACTGCGGTAGAGCCCTAAAGATGACATATATATTTTTTTACTCGTTACAGAATGTGTGTAAATTTACGAAAAAATTGATGCCTATCGGGAAACTGTAGCTCAAAAAAATCTTTCTCCATACATTGACGAGACACTCTATGAAAAAATCGTACGATTTTTTCGAGTCTTGCCCGTTAAAAGGTTAAAGTAAATTTTACAACCACTTCGATACTAGTTGATTACTATTATTAGCCACTCAAGATGATAAATTTAGTTAGTTTTACACGGTTTAATCCCTTGAATGCGGAAACATGGATTTGTGAACGGGAAAACTATAAGAAAAATATATTCACCGCACAGAGAGGTTGAGATCTAATTTATCAAGGTTGTTCAGAGAACCTTCCGCAGCCGTTATTCGTTTGTTTCAATTTGATCATATGCTATCAGTGTATAATAATATGATTAAATTGAACCAGAAGTACTTATTTTATTAGCATTTGGAATGAGTTAAACAATGTAGTTGTTACATATACAAAATAAAATCCCAGAATTGTTAAGACAGTATATTTTATTGATTAGCTTTAAAACTAAAAAATATTCTCAACACCTTTTTAGTTTCTTGTACATAGAAACCACAAACGTGTTATTGTATTATATAAATTATATTCTTTGGTAATTAATGACAACTTAAGTGTCCACTAATTTGAATTTTGACCGCGGAAGTTGAAAGTTACGCAAGTGATACCATATTAAAACTTATTATGCTATGCACGATTATAGGGAACGAAACATACGTATTTTTAAATCATGATAAGATCATGATACAGATTCTGATATTTTTTTTATATGCATAAATGTAAAAGACTGGTACTAATACTAAATACTATTTTTATTTTAACAGAACTCAAAATAACCTAATGTTTTATATTTCAGGTAATTGAAATAAATCACCATGTATTAATTAATACACTGTAGACTACTAATAAGAAATTCTCAATAAATTAATAGATTTTATTAAACAAAGTAGTTTTATTGAAAAAGTAAACGCATCCAAATAAAAATCTACCAAATTAAGTGAACGCAGTGGTAGTTTTCCTAAAAAAAAAGTTTACACCCTGCTGTCGAAATCCTTGTTTTTCGCTAAGGGAAAATCACAGGAAAATTATCAAAATGCTGGGACCTTTGGCTCGCGCTTCAAACAAATTGGGCAGGAATGTGATGACCAACATCGTGAGGAACCACTCCCACGGCGGAGTCCCTGGCGAGGTGAGTTCGAAATTCAAAATCTGACACTCCATTACATAATCCTTGAATTAGTTTTGAAAATTATTCATTTGTTTCATTTTAGCATTAAAGTTATTAATTTAATTGCAGTCACAACGTACTTAATTTAATATTAACATTTTGGTTTTAATTATTATTTCTATCGTCTAATTTCTAGGTTATCTTATTGCTTATTAAAAAATTCATGGCAAAGTTACTAATCTGAAGCGAATCAGATGTAAATTACCTTAAATCGTAATAATTTAGCGTAAGATTAATGTCCCGTTGATTCTAAACAATGAAACTTCAAATAGTACAGTTATGTGCTAATGCAAAATGGATTATTAAAATAATCCACTCATAAAATATGTTACACCTGTCATTTAATATGGGCGGAAGCACTAAGACATATTTTAAAGTAATTTCGATGTACATACAATTTTGCACTCAACTGTATTGTCTTTGTAGAACACATTTAAAATGCACTTCAGGGATTGAACAGGACTTATAAATTTATTTTATAAAAGAAATTTTTGGTCTCTAAATAATTAACATGAAACAAACTGTTTCAGAACCTGCCATTTGACATCAGCAACCGCTACAAGCTCACCGCATTCTTCATTGTTTATGCCGGCTCCGGTCTCTCCGCTCCTTACCTGATCTGCCGTCACCAGCTGCTGAAGAAGTAAATGGGTAATTTAATCTACAACACTTTATTTGCTTACCTTTTTCATTCTAATATCCTATAACATCTCTCTTTGTCATTCTAATATCCTATAACATTGTTCTTGTTTAACTTTGATTATAATGTTATACAGGGTGATTTTTTAACCTCCAGCCAAACTAAAAAATAGGGGGTTAATTCTCAAGTCATATTGATGAAATTTTACTATAGGACATATATCAGATTCGAGAATAAAAAATCTGATATTCCATACAAACCCTGAGATATTAGGAGACAGATATGTATGGAAATTCAGATTTTTTTCCACAAATCAAATTTTGTTCCCATAGTAAAGTTCATCAATAGGCCCCTCAGAATTACCCCTTTAAAATCTGTCCAGTGAATAAAAAATCACCATGTATAACAGAAATAACATCCAATGTCGGGCACCATGACAATGCTGCTGTTATAATTATAAAACCCTAACCTGATTGTTAATAATGAATCAATTTTCAAATCTCTGTATTTTACGAAGTTTTGCTGAAAGAGATTCCCTATTGGGATTGAGTTTCTTTTGCTTCTAAAATTGTTGTATTAATATGTTGAGTGCAATTAAGTTTTGCCTTAAGATTGACTGGTAGAGGATGCCTTTAGCATTAAGTTCAGTTTTTGTATTTCAGTTTTTTTTTGTGCATTACATAAATAAAAAATAATGTTTATATTGATTTCTCTTTACGGATGTATAGTAAAGGTTATAAATATATTTACAATTTTAGACCTTATGCTCCAGACATAAGAAACATATTTCGTCGGCTGACAACCAAAACTCACTATAAAAACTGTCACTACTCTTGGCAACCTCTTATCTCGGTACTGAATCAGAACTTAGATACAATCTCTATTTCAAGTAGGTATTTGTTACTTAGTGAGTTTTGGTTGTCAACCGACGATTTAAGCCCTTGACTGCAGACATTTTTGTTAGGATTTGGGAAAAACTATGTTATTCCCATTCAGAATCATTACAAAATCGTACATTGCAACTCCTGTATACTGCTACACAGTGCCGGATTTAGAAATTTGCCGCCTGTAGGCCATTTATATTTTGCCGCCCCTATCCACTGTGCTAATTTGAATAATTTGTTAGGAAAAAAGCTTCGTACATTAGGCGTTTAGGAATACTTGGACACTGGCAGGTATTTCATTTCACAGCCGTGTGTGCGTACTACCGGAGCGTTCGTGGCAGGAAAGGAAATCCAGCATCCCTACCGCGAACTACGAAATCCGCAAATTTCAAATTTCGAGCAATGAAGGCGTCATTAGAGTGACGGAGACAAATCCTCGAAATGTACGAACTTCGGTGTTCGCAGTAGCAGGCCTTCTCTTACTTTGTACAGTAAGCGAACTTTTAGCTGGTGTGACAGTGGAGTGATGGACGCCTAGCCAACATACAGTGACCGATATAGTGGTAGATTAGAGTTTATGCGAAGAGACTGGGGTTGTACTTTGTATGGAAATTAATAATAATATACGACTCTACCCTTACCACACAAACTCTAGATAGCGGTCCTTAAATCGGGAAAATAAAGAAGTGCTAACATTCAAAAATTAAAAATCAGTTTGAGCATAATTAAACCATTTAATAAATTTCAACTCGGTTTTTATAGTTAATTAAAACTCTTTTTTTTTGTACTTTACAACGCTCGCTCACATAAAACAAATCAATCAATGTTACAATAAAACCAGAAAACATTATTATTTGGATAATCCCACAATGTCGTAACAGATGTGCTTACCATTGAAAAAACCAACTGCGAAAGACTCTGGTTGTCACGGGATTATTATTTGGCTTTAAAGTTATCTGATAATTAATAACAATTATAGAAAACAACTTTTACTCCCATCCTGTATGTAGCCAGGTTTGGTAGCTCATAGCTGGCTTCCATGTGAGAAAAATATTCCTGATTCGAAGTAGACTACTCAAAGAAGAAAGCGCTGAAACATACACGTTTTAAATTCCATTATTAATGCGACGTTTTTTCTGATTGTTTCTTTAATTGTTAATAATCAGGTAACTTTCTTTTATTATGTTTGTTGTTTAATTATAAAAATTACTGAAATGTCGTCTGTTAGCGCACTATAAATAATTCACAAAAAAAACGCAATTCCAATTGATTAGAAGATTTCATTATTCCCAGATTTATTTTTAATGATTGAACGTTCCGATTACTGTTTTACAGATTTTGGTACCATCTGGTAGTCATATTTGGTAGATAGCTACGAAATAAGAAACGTGTTTTCCTATTTTGTGGCCAGCTACCAAATGGGAACGATTCTCTTATCCTCCAGAGTGCGAAGCTGATTTTATCATTTCGTAAATTCTTTCTATTAAAGATTAAGACGCTGTAATTTCAAAAACTTTCATTAAAGTTTTTATTCTTTTTGGTCGCAAGAAAATTGCTGTTAATCGGTGTATTTGAGATGCTAGTGTAGTACGCGGATTTCTTTTCCAAAAAAAGATCGCTATACATTGCAGTTTGCAAAATACCTGACACAAAGATTAAACGCCAGCTACTTCCTACGACTTCAGAATTCCCTTACTTTTACTAATGTACGAAGCTTTTTGTTAGGAGTGTTAATCGCGTAAACTTACGTTTATTTTTATCCTGACGTTTCGGGCATGACGTTACACCCGTGGTCGCAGGCAGACTGGCGAGAAAATGTATCAACACTTTCGAGCTGCGCGGGTTTATCGAACTACCCGCACTTGGTCTTGATTATTAGCTGTGGTAGTTCCTATATTGGGGAAACCAAACGCACCATAGCGGAAAGGGTCAGGGAACATAATACATCATGGCTCTTAAAAAGCGTCAAACTAATAAGTCTGCTGTGGCCGAGCATTTGTTGGAATCCGGACCAAACCACTGGATTAAGCTCCATAACCCGAAAGTCCTCTCAACCGAATGTATACATCATAGCCGAAAAGTACGTGAAGCTATCGAAATTAAGAAATATCGGAATATTAATCAAAATGAGGGGCAAGGAATCTCGTCGTAGAATCCCGTGATTTACAAATGTAAACGTGGTGAAATATCCATTTCAAAGCCATAAAAACACTCCTTTGTGTTGAGTGTAGGCTTAGTATGACAACCCTAGCCTAGAAGTGAATAATCAAGACCTAGTGTGGGTAGTTCGAAAAACCCGCACAGCTCGAAGGTGTTGATACATTTTCTCACCAGTCTGCCTGCGACCACGGGTGTGACGTCATCCATCCCCGAAACGTCAGGATAAAATTAAACGTAAGTTTACACGATTAAGACCCGTTTATGATTAAAATGAGTGATAATCATGAAAATTTAAATCAATAGGTATATTGATTTATTTGTTGTTTGCGAGTGATCGTAGTAAAAAAAATTTTAATTAACTATAAAAACCCTGTTGAATTTTTTTTTATGCTCAGACAGATTTTTATTTATTGTAGAACTTCTTTATTTTGCAAATTCAAGGACCGCTTTCTAAGGTTGTGTGGTAAGGGTAGAGTCGCATATTGTTATTAATTTTCATACAAAGCACTACAACCCCAGTCTCTTCGTATAAACTCTAATCTACCACTGTATCTGTCACAGTTCGAGTATGTTCATTAAAATTGACTTTTCCATGCTATTGAACTGTACTAATCACTCACTTTGTATGAGGGGATACATTATTTCATAAATATTTCGTTGTTGGTACTATGTTACATCCTGTATAATTCTGCCGCCACGGCCGATGTTTAAAAAAGTTCGCTTCTACTCTGCCGCTTGTAAAATCTGCCAAATTATTTTTTTGACACCAAAAAAAATTTTTTTTTGGTGCCAAATCTGCCGCCCCTAAATTCTACCGCTCTAGGCCATGGCCTACTTGGCCTACTGGTAAATCCGGCACTGCTGCTACAACTGTTCAGAATAAATTCTAATAAAGCGATTTTTTTTACAGGTAATGCAATGAGAGCATCATGTGATTCCGGAGAGCAATCAACTTCCTAGGTTAAGTTAGAAATCTGTAATTAAATCAATAAATAACTTATGAGTTACTGAGTCATTTTCTTTTACGTAAAATGGAAGCAGTGATATTATTAATTCAAATAATTGTTCTAAATGACAAAATGATGTGAATATTTTTATTTTTTTATTAATTTATTTCATATTAAAATTATACATAAGGTTAAATACAAAGGCGCCATAAAACCCTATCGGGTTTGTCTCGACACCTGAAAATAATTTCTCAGCAGGGCCCAATTTATTAAATTAACTAACTTCTAAAATACAGAATTCAAGAATAAGCTCCAAAATTACTCATTGTGGAAATTTTGAGAATTAAGGGTTCACATCATCGACGTAAATGTATATCAGTTCACTGCTGGACTTGGGCCTCTCTTATTATTACTAACTATTAACTACGTGTATGGTGGCATTAGGAGGTAGATGCCCGTAATCGCCCATAATGCTGTTGCCCATCATCACTCTTCTATAAACGAATGGTCAGTGAAACAGTGACAGTCACAGAAAGAGCTGGGGACGGCCGTCCCCATGCCGTCACCACATGATGCAGTTAGCCTACCACGAACTCGGAAGTTCGCAAATTTCGGGGATTTGTCTCTGTCACACCAACGAAGGCGTCATAAGAGTGACAGAGATAAATACACGAAATTTGCGGTCGGGCCGTAGAATCGTAGTTAGGGTTACTATAGTTAGGCCACTAGGCCAGTCATTTTAGCTGAAATTTGGTATAAATCTCGGAATTCGAGATACCCAGCTGTAACTTTGTAAATACTTGTATATTGACATCCTAAAAGTTGTCTCAAAACCTACATATGGTAGGGTGTCCGCAACTATTAAATTTCAAGGTCAAAAGGTCACAAAAACTGGCTTTTTGCGCTTTTTTTGGAAATATTTCTTTTCATATGGGTTTTTTGCTATTTGTATGTATTATGAATATTGTAGAATACAAAATTCTCTACAACTCTTGCATAAAAACATTTTTTATAGGGTGAACCGTTTTCGAGATAGACGGCTGAGAGCGCGCGGTAAGAGCATCACTTCAGGTCAACCGGTGCCTCCGGTCGAAAACGCGCCATATATACTTGAATAACTATCGATAAATCAATAATATTAAATATTATTAGTAACTATTATATAATATTTTATATTTTTCTTCATGCCTTAAATCTATATCCATTTAATAATACTGATAACCGTTACCTACAATTAAAATATAATTAAGCGATGGGTTCCACAATAGAATCTTGCATTAACGCCCACGACAAAAATAATTTTGATACCGTGTGACATATACCGTTTTTCACACCACCTATGAGAAAAATAGACTTGTTACATATTTTTCATCACACTTGCTGTCTAAGCGCGTCATTGCTTGCGTGCGTAGCGGGAGTAATAGAAAAGTGAAAATCCCTAGGGAGTAATAGAAATGTCAGTACGTCATTTAATAATATTATGTCTCAAAACTTATTTTTTTGTCGGCAAGTGTGATGAAAAACATTGTATGCATCACGGTCGGTAAGCGGAATACTAACTCGAGTCATCTTCTAACACTCTCGTTAGTAATTCCGTACTTACCTCCCTTGATGCACAATGTACTATAATATTATTGCGCATAATGGATTCCTAAGTAATTGCCTACGTACGTGGTACGTGCTATTTATTTTCATATTTCCTTGCTATTTTTTAAGCTGGAAACAGAAAGTCCTTGAAGACCCGTATTCGAATACATAGGTTGCCTTTTATATTTCGGGATTTGAACGAACTAGGGTTGCCATCTGTCAAATGAGTTTTAAAAAGTATAGTTCACACGTTTTGGCGGCAAAATAAAGAAAAAAAGTTTTGTCACTGATCGTATTTTGTTTTTAACAGTTGATTGAAAAAATATCGCATCGGGCTATCACGGAATTAACTAAAGAACATTTTCGGGCGATTATTTTTTTACGTTTTTCGCCGCGGCCTCAGTCAGCAACAGTGCATAGAATAATTTTTTTCAACTTTTGGAGATAAAGCACCATCAAGGATGAGTGTTTATCGTTGGTTTGCAGACTTTGTTCGTGGCTGAAGTTTGCTTGAGGACGAGTTCCGCGAAGGTCGTCCAAAATCAGTGGTTGTCCCGAAAAACATTGACGCTGTGCGTGAATTAATATTGCAAGACCATCACGTGATATATCGAGAGATTGAGACGTGCTTGGATATTAATGGGACCAGCATACAAATAAAATTGTATGACCATTTAGCTGTCAATTTTTTTTTTGTGGTGGTTACCACATAATTTGCCCGGTGATCAAAAACAGACTCGCGTGGATTGGTGCAAAGATAAGCTTAAAAAATACAACGGCGGAACTTCAAAATATGTCAACGATATTGTCACAGGTGACGAATCGTGGATCTACTCATATGAACGCGAAAATAAGCAGCAGTCGAGAGTGTGGGTCTTTCAAAGCGAACAAAATCCAACAAAAGTTGTTCGTGCACGAAGTACTGTAAAACAATTGGTTGCCTGTTTCTTTGGAAAAACCGGGTATATTGCGACTGTTCCTTTGGAAAAAGGTAAAACAGTTACTTCTGAATGGTACATAACCATTTGCTTGCCAGAGATGATTGAAAAATTCAGGGAAGCCAATCGCCGAAAACGAATTATACTGCACCGCGATAATGCGAGTCCAAACCAGTCGGCACAAACATCGGCCTTTTTGAAAGCCCAAAATATTGATTTAATGGGTCATCCACCATATAATCCTGATTTGGCTTCCAATGATTTCTTTTTGTTCCCAAACATCAAAAATAAACTGCGTGGTCAACGATTTTTGACACCCGAAGAAGGGGTGTCACAAATCGTTCGACCCGAAGGTCGACGCGTTCAAAACGCACATTTTGGAGGTGTCCCAGTCGGAGTGGTCGGACTGTATTCAAAGTTGGTTCTACCGTATGAAAAAATACATAGACCTCACAGGAGAATATTTTGAAAAACAATAAAGTCAACTTTATTCGTATAAACTTGATAATAATTTCAAATCCCGAAATATAAAAAGCAACCCTCGCAAGTGGTTAGTTAGTGGTTGTAAGTTACCAACAGCCGGAAGACGACGATGAAGATGAAGAAGATGAATAAAAATGTAAATAGTAGTTGAACATATTGCGAAAACACCTCGGACATGGGTGATCTTGGTCGTTTTTCTTTGGTATATGACATCTAATATTTATAATTTAAATAGTAGTTTTTGTACCCTTTATTCATTTTTTTACTTTTATTTATTGTATTATATTTTTTACTAATAACATGAATTCATAATTTATTTGTTTTTTTATCATGTAGTAAGTTATTCATATTAATTATAAAATATAATTCCTACATCTCATTACCAATTCTGCAATTACATGGACAAGGTAAATAAATAATAATATGGGCCAGGTAAGAGTTGTTAAATAAATTAATAGTGGAATAGTTAGGTAAAAAATGATAAAAATAATATTGTAATTCATAAAAATTGACAAATAGTTATAATCATTGATTTATCGATAGTTATTCAACTATATATAGCGCGTTTTCGACCGGGTGCACCGGTTGACCTGAAGTGATGCTCTTACCGCGCGCTCTTAGCCGTCTATCTCGAAAACGATTCACCCTATAAAAAATGTTTTTATGCAAGAGTTGTAGAAAATGTTGTATTCTACAATATTGGTAATACATACAAATAGCAAAAAACCCATAGGAACAGAAATATTTACAAAAAAAGTGCAAAAAACCGATTTTCATGACCTTTTGACCTTGAAATTTAATAGTCGCGTACACCCTACCATATGTAGGTTTTGAGACAACTTTTAGGATGTCAATATACAAGTATTTACAAAGTTACAGCTGGGTATCTCGAATTCCGAGGTGAAAGTACTAAAATGACTGGACTACACGGTCGTACTGCACACGCCGCACGCAACCGACAACGTCCCGTCGGACGCAGCGTCTGAATGATGTATGGCGGGGGGACGCCGCATGCAGCGGGCGAAAACGACCACTCCCGAGCATTCTCGAACACACCATTCACCCGCTGCGTGCGACGGGACGTTGTCGGCTGCGTGCGGCGTGTGCAGTACGACCGTGGCCTTACTGTTGAAGATTATTTTTATTGTACTCTAAAAATATTGTGCTAAGTTAATGTAGGTAGAGCCACAAAATAAAAATGTAGTAGAGCCGCCCTTACGAAACTATTTGCCTCGCTATCGAATGGGCAATAGAGCCCATTCGAGCCAAAACCACGGCTACTCTGTTTGAGTTACATTAAAAAAAGCGGATATTATTCGTCATTTAGCATTAATTTTTTTTGCGTATGGTAACACACTGTACATAAATGTCATAATAGGATTAATAGGTGATCGGTTCGGCTTGGTTATTTTACAGTGGAATTTTATAAAATTCACCACAAAACTAGTCCCTAACCTAGTGAAAATTTAAATTAAGTCAACATTATACATATACAATGATATAGTTTCTCCAGATACCGATTTTGCTGTGTAATTCCACTTTCCCGGTAATTTCCACACCATGTCGGATTCATCCTGTTATATCTTGGATAATGGGGCCTATACAGCTAAAGTGGGGTTCTCTACGCTTGAACCCAAAATCGTACCCAACTGTATCATGAAAGCGAAGTCCGAAAGACGTCGGCCATTCATAGGATCGCAAATAGACGAATGCCGGGATGCATCAGGACTTTTCTACATATTACCATTTCAAAAAGGGTTTCTTATCAACTGGGACACGCAGAAAACTGTCTGGGACTACATATTTAGCAAGGAATGCTGTCCAGTTAATTTCAACGAAGTGCCGCTGATAATTACAGAGCCTTTATTTAATTTCTCTTCAATACAAGAGGCAATGACTGAGATTTTCTTTGAAGAGTACGAATGTCAGACCCTTTTAAGGATAAACGCTACGGATTTAGCTGAATATAAATATAGGAAGACACATAATAATGACTGTACAGTTATTGTAGATTCTGGCTATAGTTTTACATATATAGTTCCATATATAAATGGCAAAAAATACAAGGAAGGTATAATAAGGATAGATATTGGTGGCAAAGTGTTGACAAATCATTTAAAGGAGATTGTGTCTTATCGGCAGCTTAATGTGTTGGATGAGACATATGTTATCAATCAGGTGAAGGAGGATTCCTGTTTTGTCTCTGAAGATTTTATGAGAGACATGGCTGTTGCTAGAGAGAAAGGTGAGATTGTTATTGCTACTTGTATATGCTTGCTTTTTATAGAAGTTGTGGAGTATGTAAACAAACAGTGAAGGTGCATTCAGACTAAACAAGTATTTGCTATTCTAACCCCCTACTGTACGAAATTTGATCGTTACACAAAACATGATTCATTGATTTCGTAGAGTGGGGGATAGAATAGCGAATGCTTGTTTGGTCTGAATAGACCTTTAAAAAAATATCTATAGTCTAGCACTGGTTTAATTTTTCATGGTTTAGGATAATCTATTGGTAATTGTTGATTAACACGCTCACTGCAGTATGGGGTTCCTCCTACAACCCCTGTATGTACAAGTATGGTTAATTATGCAGTTAGCTAATGCTGCACTTCACCCTGGTTTCTGCAGATTTTTGATTTGGGAGATCTAGAGAAAACCCAAACACTTTTAATGTCAGGAAACACCTTATTAAAAAAAAATGGTTTACCTATACACCAAACATTCTGGTTTTCTTGAGTCCTGGTTTGCTCTTTGTCATGGTTTTGGGAATTTTAAGATGGCAGGCCTATTTGTAAGCTACACCCATACTATAATATACACAGGCACAGGGATCAGATCAGAACTTAATTATAAAAAATTGGTTGCCTGTAAAGTCGGTATACGGGCGAAAGTTTTACGTGACAACGACTTTGAGAAGGACGCGTGCCTTTCACTCGCTCTCATTGTGAGCGCATAACGTGAGCGGAGCGTAACGCAGTTTCTTGAAGTGTCACCCGGCAAACCAATTTATAAAACGTTGTCACGTCAAAATTCCTTAGAAAAAGTCCAATTAAAATGTAAATCATTAAATGTAATTAAACTGTCAACTCCCGTGTATTTAGTCACTACGAGCGATATGTTTCGGAGAGCCTAGGTCGGCTAGGTCTTCATTAGCATGCACTGAGCCCGCGTTTATACCTCGCGAGTCACGAGCGTGGCACGTAGGCACGTACTGACGACCGTCGCGCCGCCCGCTGGGCCCGCTGTAGGGTTGTTTCACTGAGCACGACAGACGATAACGAAACATCGCGTGTAGTGACAAAATACACGTGAGACCAAGATCACCAGCGTCTGAGATGGGGATCGAACCCACGTACTCAGCTTTCGCGCCTAGGGCCTATTTCTCGAAAGCTTGTAACTTGTAATACAAGCAGAAGTCCTTATCTAATTAATAGTGTTAAAAAGAGACTTCCACTTGTATTACAAGTTACAAGCGTTCGAGAAACGGGTCCCAGGTCTTAACGAAAACTTCAACTTTAATTAATTCCAGGATCAAAGAACACAATAGTGAAAGACTACGTGCTCCCAGACTACACAAGCATCCGACGGGGCTACCTGCGTGACGTGGTCAAACCGGACGAGGATCTGGAGCAGCAGACGCTCCGACTCAACAACGAGCGGTTCACCATTCCGGAGCTGTTGTTCCATCCATCTGGTGAGGTTATATTATAAAGTTTAGGAAATAAGGAATTTTCACAAGGATTGGACAAATGCCCATCATTGTGAAAACGTAACCCTGTTCCGCACTGTACAGACTTCCTTATCTTATGTTAACATATTATATTTTATAAGATATTTTTAATAACACTAACCCAAAGTATCATCTATTTAGGAGATTTCATACAACTCCTTCTTAGTTTTGATCACAATCGAGGTATGTATCTGGGTGAATCAACTTTTTTCTGTCTGTTATTTCCATGGTTAAGGTCGCCTGAGTCACGCTGGTTTTATGCAAAATGATGCTACTTAAACTATGCAAACATACATTTTTCTGGTGTTAATAAGCCCTTTCTTTGATGAGCCACCTACAGACATGCACTACTTGCATGTTTGCCCAATTTAAGTAGCATAATTTTGCATAAAACCAGCGTGACTCAGGCGACCGTAACCATGGCAATAACAACTAGTAAACCAAATTTGAAGATTAAGGACTATTTCGACCCAGTATTTAACTCTCTTTAATACTTACCTGAATAACTTATCGATCCTACGTACCGTTTTCGAGCCACATGAAAAACTGAAAATTCCACTGTCTGGGACCGCTTTCAGAGCGCGCGACATGTACAGTCAAGAGCATAAATATCTATACACTTTATTACTTATGTCTGGGGAATAAGGACTAAAAATGTAAATATATTTATGCCCTTGACTGTACTTGTTGCGGCTCGGCGGGAACAAGGAGTGAAAGCCACTAGGCTGTGGCTACGAACTGTCACTCTTTAAGTGTCCCACTGCTGGGCAAAGGCCTCCCCTCTTTTCCTCCATTCGGCCCGGTTGTCACAGTCCCACCAATTTGTATTAAATGCGTCCAGGTCGTCCCGCCATCTCCTTCTCTGTCAATTCTTAATACTTGAAAATGATTGCCCGTAATATTACGTAAAAGTCTCATATAGTAACACATTGTATAGTTCGGGAAATATTATTTGACCGACTGTTATCTCACTTACGACCTTTTCTTTTGCGTTAACACTTACTAGTCAATCAGCAGTCTACTACTTTTCTATTGTTAACGATGCAAAACAAAAGGTCGTAAGTAAGATAGGAGTCGGTCAAATAATATTTCCCGTACTATAGTGTCTTACTGCAAAAATCAAACCATGTGAGTGAATGAATAGGACTTTGTTTTATATTGTTTATTTTTCAGATGTCGGCATCCCACAAATGGGTATACCAGAAGCAATAATGCACTCCATAGACACCTGCCCAGAAGAGCACAAGGAAAGCCTCCTCGCCAACATCCTTCTCTACGGCGGGAATTGTCTATTCCCCGGCTTCAGAGACAGACTATACAACGATGTTAGATCCTTCGCTTTAGATCACTTCGATGTGAATGTGACTCTAGCGGAGAATCCTTTGACCTGCGCTTGGGAGGGGGGTAAGGAGATATTCAGGGATACGGAGTTCTACTCGTTCTGTGTTACTAAGGAGGAGTATGAGGAGGAAGGGAAGGCTCTCGCGTTTGAGAGATTCGATATATAGCGGCCGAAGAGAGCGCGGCGGGAACTCGTCGGCTCGTGAGGACAGTGCTTTGCTATTGCTGTCGCTTTCATTCTAATTGAAGCGTAAAGGTGCGGTTAAACTAAATGAGCATTCGCTGTTCTAACCTCCCACTCTACGAAATTCGATCGGTACACAAAACGTGATTGGTTGATTTCTTAGAACGGGCGCTAGAACAGCGAATGCTCTTTTGGTTTAAACGCACCTTAATTGGAGTGACGGTGACACTTGTTCGAAAATTGCGGTATTCGATTTTGTTGCGGGTACAACACAATGTATCATGCTTTGCTGTAAAAAAATGCACTAGTGCAGCTGCACTAGTATTTGACATGGCAACTGTCAAATTTCTATTATGAGGAACTAAGTTTTTTCGTAGGCGTAGGCCGTGTGGTGACGGCAGTAAGAATACATTTGTCACCACCCCAACTCCTCCTGCAGATGTCGTAAAAGTCGACTAAGGGATTGAAGTTTCACTGACCATTTTTGATAACGATTGATGATGGGCAGCAGCGTCATCATTTTATTTTTATTTTATTTACACATTACTGCGATCGCCAATCCGTTTGCCCAGCGTGGCGATTATGGGCATTTGCCTCCTAATGCGTCTATACGCATAGTTTAATGGGAGAGGCCTTCGTCCAGCAGTGGACTATCATAAGCTGATGATGATGATGATGATGGTGAAGATTTCTCGGTATTCGAATTTAAACCTTGACACTTTGACATAAAGTGCCTATGTCTAATACTAGTGTGCATCGATTGCCTGGCCTACCTTAAGTATTTTTGTATTGTTTTTGTAAATTACTACTAAACTAGAAATCTAAACTAGAATTCATAGATATACCTTTTAATGTTAGTGTTAAAACGTTATCATAAGACTGATTTGTAATTGTAAATAAAGAAGTGTTTATCTTTGTCATGTTCATATTGTTATTGCATTATTATTAAAAACTGTAAATACATATAAGGCACTAGACCATACATATGCAAAAATTGCTTAAACTATTTTAATATCAGTACTCAAATATCCCAAATCAGTTTCATATTGTGAATATGTATTTATGATATTATGTATACTTAATTAATAAAATAATGAGCGAAGTGAGTGTTTTACTTATATTGAGCTTTGTTGATAATGGTCAGTTAATGATTAAATAAACTATTTCATAAGAAATAAATTATTAAACTGGCGTTTGATGCAGTACAAACTTCGTATTGCAACGATTTCCCACATACTTAGTGCCACACTGACTGTACAACTGTACATAGTAATGAACTTTTATTTTTGCTGAATGGTTGTCCACCAATTGTACTTTTTTTTTCATACTGAGAAATAAAGAATACATTAGTACATTGTGCATCAAGGGAGGTAAGTACGGAATTACTAACGAGTGTTTTATGACTCGAGTTAGTATTCCGCTTACCGACCGTGATGCATATAATGTTTTTCATCACTTGCACACAAAAAAAAAAGTTTTAAGACAAAATATTATTAAAATGACGTGCTGACATTTCTATTACTCCCTAGGGAATTTCACTTTTGTATTACTCCCGCTACGCACGCAAGCAATGGCGCGCTTAGATAGCAAGTGTGATGAAAAAATAATTAAGAACATCCAGTGTGAGAGCATTCTAATGAAGAAAAAAATACAAGATATTGTTTTTTTCGAAAAGTAAAAAAAAATGTAAATAAACGCTTTTTAAAACAATCTTACGCTCATTAAAATATTAGAACTATTAAAACAATGTCTCGAATGACAATTTTTTTTCAACTTGCAACACTTTCGCCTAATGCCAAACACAAGCCGTCAAATGTCATTTGTTTTCTTTCAGAATTATTTTGGATCAAAAACATTCGTTTCGATCTAAATCTGTTTTCATCTTGAATTTGTGAAGTGATTTTTACGTGAAAAATGGCTCTGTTCCCCGGAGCCGTCGCGTTCGACGAATATGGACGCCCATTTATCATATTACGGGACCAAGACAAACAAAAACGGCTAACCGGTTTAGATGCTTTGAGGGTGAGTATTATTGAATATTTTAGTTATATACCACGCACAAACCCTAGAAAAGGCCTTTTTAGGACTCCTTTGAGTATCCTGGCTTATTATATCATATAAAATAGGCAGTATTTTTTCATAACCTGTCTTACAAAGGCCGATTAAGAATTTGTATTAAAATCACTATAAAACGTATTATTATCACTAAATCATCAATGATATTTCTTAGTTTGCTGTAATTAGCGTCTATTACAGTCACAAACATAGGTAAACCAGTCAATATACTCGATTTATACAGTATAATGTAGCCAGGTGTTTTGACAGTGAGTCACATGATATCCGGACATTACTTTTGGACACGGTTGAGAAAGTTTAATTTTTAAATGCATCATCTTTAATAAGTCTTTCTATGCTCCTAAGAAGGATAAAAGATAATTTTGTTAATTCAAATATTGTCTTTGCCTATAAATAATAAATTCTAAGCTGCCTATTAAATGGTTCTCTATTTTTTAAATAATTCAAAACCTGCATCTGTAAGGGATGCATCACTATCCATCTGGGATGGGATCCAATGGATCAAAGTTTGTTATTTATTACTTACTGTAAAATATGTATTAAACTTGTCACTATATAAAGGTGCTTGCAGAATGCAGACCAAACAAGCATTCACTATTCTAACCCCCTAACCACGAAATTCAATCGCTACACAAAACGTGATTCATTGATTTCGTAGAGTGGGGGATAGAATAGTGAATGCTTGTTTAGTCTGAATGCACCTTAAGTCATGGTTTTATAGCATTCAAATTAAATTTTTCGTAAAAATTAAGCACAAATATGCATGCAGCTGAAATGAAAGCTGATAAGCAAATATATTAATACAGTTAAATTTAATTGTACAAAGCAAAGGCATCCTTATCCCTTAAAAAGGTAACCTTTTAGCTGCTGAGCAGACATGGTGGAACTCAATTCTTCTCCCAATTGTTGTGTCTCCTAATAGTCAATGATACATCCACATGTTGAAATATCAAACTATAAACAGTCAGCTACCACAGCTAGAAATATTTGGTTGTTAGCCAAATATTTGCTGAGGTTTGCTAAACACTAGAATGTTTAGAAACACTAGTCAATATTACAAATTGTGTGAGTAGATAGATCAGTAATTAATGGCACGGCCTAAGCTTGTCTAGTGTCTAAATCCCAAGAAAAAAAACAAAAACCTTTATTTATTTACAAACTTCAATATTTTATTTCTATATTTATAGAGCAGACAGGCAGTTGTAACAAATAAAATAGTGCCTGTATACAGTACAGTGATATACAAAGTGTCATTGCTTAGTTGAATAGGTAATGTATTTATAATGTTTTGTGGTGTAATTGTAAAAAGCCTACCTACTAACTATATTATAACAATTAATGACATTTGGGACACTTCTGGGTTAGATTGGCCCAGGATGACTGGCATACTAGAAGAGAGGCCTATGATCAGCAGTGGGCGATAAATGGCTGAAATGATGATAATGAATGACAACAGACCACAACTCTCTTGCAAAGCCTTGCCAATGGGTACACTGAAATGGACATTGTTAAAAAAAAGGATCCAGTCCACAATTATCAGTCAAATTTGAATCTTATGTCAATAGACATTCAACAGGGGTAGGACCCTTTTTTAAAAGAGCAAGATAACAGCCCATGTTCAGAAGAACTTAAACATCCACTTGTCAGCACCTCCATAGCCTAGTTCCGGGTTCGAATCCCGGTGAGGGCATTATTTGTGTATTTTATTTATCACAAATCTTTGTTCCTTGGTCATGGCTGTATATGTATTTAAGTATCTATATGTATCTATCTTGAATCTCGATGAAATTATAAAGACAGCGGGATCACAGTGGATGACCACTGCTAACGATAGGGAAAAAATGGAAAAAGATGGAGGAGGCTTTTACCCATAAGGGACCACACACATAACAACCAGAAATATTTAACATAAATACCAAGCATAACATTTTAAGTGTGGACAACCAAAGCTAAAATAAATAAATAAATAAATAAAAATGTATCTATCTATCTCCAAGTACCCACATCACAAGTCTTAATTGAACTTACCGTGGGACTAGGTTGATTTGTATAAAATGTCCCAAGATATTTATTTATTTATTATTCTAATCTATTCCAGTCCCACATCTCAGCAGCCCGGCAGATTGCCGGCATCCTCCGCACTTCCCTCGGCCCCCGTGGCTTAGACAAGATGATGGTGTCCCCGGACGGTGAAGTGACCGTCACCAATGATGGAGCGACCATCTTGAAGCTGATGGATGTGGAGCACCAGATCGGGAAGCTCATGGTGCAGCTTGCTCAGAGCCAGGATGATGAGATTGGTGATGGAACCACTGGTGTTGTGGTTCTTGCTGGTTGGTACCCTTTCAGTTACTACTTTCTTAAAAATATGAATTAGCTGTTTTAGAATTATAACAAACCTGAGACTCTTGATCAAACTTTACTCATGTAATTGTACTCTAAATGGATCGAAACATGTGGAGCAATTATCGACTAAAAGTTTGATCAATATTTAAATATGAATTAACTGGTATAAAATATTTGTCTAATGGTAATTTGTAGTGAGGAAAGAACACATCTAATATGGAAATGAAAATTACATTTTTAAGGCACACCTAAACCATAACATAGCAATAACACTGTAATACAGGATGTCCTAAGACTATGGGACATAAAGGAAAAGTACCCTAAATATATAGTATGGTCGGCTCTAATAATTTGTATACGATTTTGATCCTTATACCTTTGACATACTTTCCAAAATGTATACATATTATTTGACGTGACTGTACATAGAATTTTTTACTGAAAGGAGAGTATACTTTATTATTAAAAGAGAGTTATACTTAATTCAGGTGATCAAACTGACTCATATGTGAAAAAATAAACACCTCGTATATTTATGATGTCAATCATCATAAATATACGAGGTGTTTATGTCAATTAACCCTTTATTAGAGGGAATATGTTTCCCACCATGTTTCAACATTGTCAAAGTGGCAAGAGTTCAATTTCGTGCATTTCTGCCATCTGTCTGCCCGTTAAAGGGTTAAAGACTATGGGCGTAATAAAATTTCATAATAAATTCTATAGAAAATGTAGCAAATTCACAAAGTTCTGGTTTAAATTTAAGCTTTCCATTCCCAGGTGCTCTATTGGAGCAGGCCTCCAACTTGCTAGACAAGGGCATCCACCCAATCCGCATAGCTGACGGCTTCGAAATGGCCGCAGCCGCAGCCCTGGCCCACCTCGACTCCATCAGCGAAGCCTTCCCGGTCAACAAGGATACTAGGGACAACCTGATCAAGGTTGCCATGACTACGCTGGGGAGCAAAGTGGTTGTGAAGTGTCATAAGTTGATGGCTGAGATTGCTGTTGATGTAAGTAACTTTGTGTACATAATATAAATAAAACTAAAAATGTTCTCCTCACGGGTGAAAATCCAAAAGAAAAATATTAAAATGATAGTGAATGATAATTCGACATTGGCAAATTCCTCTGTAATTTTGTTTCATGCATATGGAGGCATGACACCGCACTTACTGCCTATGAGGTGTTAAGCCTGGAGAGTTTTAAGGTTTTGAGTCCTCTATAGTCTTGCCTGTAAATTTCGAGCATTTTGTCTCTTGTGATACCAATGAAAGCGTTATCAAAGTGAAAGAGATAATATCTGTAGGGTTAGCACAAAAACTGTATGTTCCCTCTTTTATTGACATAATAAAAAATGGAAAAACAGCTTAACTTTATGTTAGCTTTCCGCTACGATGGTTTCACTCACTATCTCGCGCGGGTTTGTCAAAAGTAACCTGTAATGACATGACAATATGGACAAAGCCAAGCATGTTCTGAAACGACCTATACCGTCGTGGCCTATAGGGCTTGTCTTTAATCGCGTCATACGATTTTGGCCTATTTCGGACCCCTCCCCCCATGGTGATATTTGGTGATATTTTCAGGACCCCCTTAGCCAATATGACGTGTAATTTATTTCGAACGTTTTTTTAATAACACTTGTTCCGGGTTTGACATCTGGTTTTATTAAAATGTGATCTTAAAGAAAAGTATTAGATTATTTTTTTTACTACCTATAATGCTGTTCAGAAGAGAGTAACGAAAAATTACACGTGATTTGTCCGATGACCCCCCCTCCTCTAAGGTGATAATTGGTGATTTTTTCTTGACCTCCCCTCCCCCTATACAATATGACGTGATTAATAGACAAGCCCATATACCAAAACTGCAATAATATTCTAGTAGGTCCTATGAAATGAAAATCTCCTCAATTTTTTTAAAACTGGTGTGAGTCTCATGGATTCATTTTAGCATATGCATATGCTGCTTCAATTTAATAATTTTGGTGAAGTGTACATTTTTATTGATTTTGAGCGACCAGTAAATAATCAGCAAATGACTTCCAATTTGGTATATAGACTACTTTTGTATAATAGAACAAGCTAGGCCATGTGGAGGTAAGATTTTTAGAAAAAAAAAATCCTACATACGATCGTGGACCGCCCTAGTACGCACTGTAGCTCGTTTGCTACTGTTAGTTTATATCAAGTATTAACCAACATGTTTTGTTGCAGGCGGTCCTATCAGTCGCAGACCTGGAGAAGCGGGATGTGAACTTCGAGCTGATCAAAGTGGAAGGCAAGGTCGGCGGCCGTATGGAAGACTCGCTACTGGTCAAGGGCGTGGTGGTGGACAAGACCATGAGCCATCCGCAGATGCCTAAACTTCTCAAGGTAGGTACTGGTACCCAGGAACCGGATCCAGGATTTTTTTTTTTTTTATGTTGGCACAAAGTGGCTCCACTCCACCTGATCGTAAGTGAAAAGTAGAGCCCAAATCGCGGCGGCAACGAACAGGAGACAATCAGTAACCTGTTAGTTGCCACCGCCTTGCTGGCCCGCTAGATGCTTCTTCACGCTTCGTTTAAAGGGTCCCAACTTATAGGTATGAGGAAACACATGTGCCGGTAAAGAATTCCACTTTTTAATAGTCCGGCATATGAAGGAATTGCCGAATTTCTTAGAAAAACCTCGAATAAAGCCCATTTTTGACACGTTAACGCCCAAGACGAAATAATTTTGATACCGTGTGACAAATACTGCTTTTCACACCACCTAAAGGTGCGGTTAAACTAAAAGAGGATTCGCTGTTCTAACCTCCCACTCTACGAAATTCGATCGGTACACACAACGTATTTGGTTGTTTTCGTAGAATGGGCGCTAGAACAGCGAATGCTCTTTTGGTTTAAACGCACCATAAGAGAAAAAAATCACATATTTAATATTTATGCAAATAATCCATTCTGAAGAAAATTTTTTCAATTATGAACGTACTGTTTATTTTCATATTCCATTGTAATTTTTTAGGCTGGCAATAGAAAGTCATTGAACAGAACAATGCCACTTTGATCCCTCCTAGCAGGGAAGAAAAGATCCGTATTCGAATATGTGGTGTGAAATAGTACATTACTATAGAGGACGGGAAACGAAGGGTTACAGGCCAAGTAGATATATCTGGCCGAAGGAACTGAGGCCAGATAGGGATACGCGGCCTGTAACCCTGTTTCTCGCCGAGATTTGTATAGTGCTTTTCTCAAACTTGCCATGAAATAAAACGAACTGATTTCGCGGAACCATACTATTTCATTTGTAAATATACCAATAGTACACTATCGTAAAACATAAAAAAAAACATTCGCGCCTAACCTTTTTTTTAAATCTGTTTGAGGTATTCTTTTTTTACCTGGTGGACAGACATTAGTTCTAATGTTGTTTTTTTTTCTGTGGCTGAATGTCAAGACCTAGTGTCACAATACGACGGATACATAGTATTTCCGGGTTTAATTTAAAGTAAGTAACATCAACATTCCGTAGCAAGTTTGAGAAAAAGTGTTTTTCTTTTCTCATTTAACCCATCAAGCCCCAGGCATTTGAAGTGCTTATGTACTTCCGTCATCATATGATGACGCTGGGGCTCAAAGGGTTAAACCTCGTCTCTATCCCCAGGACGCAAAACTGGCCATCCTCACCTGCCCGTTCGAGCCCCCGAAGCCGAAAACCAAGCACAAGCTCCAAGTTGGCTCCGCCGAGCAGTACCGCGAACTGCGCGCCTACGAACACGACAAGTTCCTGGAGATGGTCCGGAGAGTCAAGGTAACACGAGAACCAACAAGCTGCAAGTTGGCTCCGAGCAGTACGAACTGCGCGCCTACGAACACGACAAGTTCCTGGAGATGGTCCGGAGAGTCAAGGTAACACGAGAACCAACAAGCTGCAAGTTGGCTCCGAGCAGTACGAACTGCGCGCCTACGAACACGACAAGTTCCTGGAGATGGTCCGGAGAGTCAAGGTAACACGACAAGTTCCTGGAGATGGTCCGGAGAGTCAAGGTAACACGAGAACCAACAAGCTGCAAGTTGGCTCCGAGCAGTACGAACTGCGCGCCTACGAACACGACAAGTTCCTGGAGATGGTCCGGAGAGTCAAGGTAACACGAGAACCAACGAGCTGCAAGTTGGTCCGGCGAGCAGTACGAACTGCGCGCCTACGAACACGACAAGTTCCTGGAGATGGTCCGGAGAGTCAAGGTAACACGAGAACCAACAAGCTGCAAGTTGGCTCCGAGCAGTACGAACTGCGCGCCTACGAACACGACAAGTTCCTGGAGATGGTCCGGAGAGTCAAGGTAACACGAGAACCAACGAGCTGCAAGTTGGTCCGGCGAGCAGTACGAACTGCGCGCCTACGAACACGACAAGTTCCTGGAGATGGTCCGGAGAGTCAAGGTAACACGAGAACCAACAAGCTGCAAGTTGGCTCCGAGCAGTACGAACTGCGCGCCTACGAACACGACAAGTTCCTGGAGATGGTCCGGAGAGTCAAGGTAACACGAGAACCAACAAGCTGCAAGTTGGCTCCGAGCAGTACGAACTGCGCGACGAACACGACAAGTTCCTGGAGATGGTCCGGAGAGTCAAGGTAACTTGAGAACTACCGTAAAGCCGGGTTACTTTGTCCCAAAAAAATGATGTGTTTTACTTCTCATTCGATTTACTTGAAACACAGCACATTTATGTTTGAATTGATAAATCAGAAGTAAAGTTAAGAGTGTAATCAAGTAATTTACACACTTTCTTTTTAATAAAATAATACCCAAGAGTTTTTTTTCGGTTTCGTAAAGTTTGGGCTAAAGTAATATATTCGGGAGGGTTACTTTGGCTCATGACCTTTTTTCGTGTTGTAGCGTAACGCTTATTAATTATGAAAATAAGTAACATGTTTAGACAAATTACGTAAAAAATAGCACCACTTCCTCTTATACATTGTTTGTTTTATTGCAGTAAAATTAAGATTTCATCATAATGACAAATGAAAACGAAATTAATTATTATGATATAAATTTACAACTCCATCATAAAAGTCTTTTCATATACTTCTTATTTCGATTAATTCTAACGTTCGTCCTGAAATTCATCGGCATATAACATTTTTATGCTGTGCTTTTTGCAACTTTTAGATACCTAACTTCCATTAAAGATTTTTTTTGTATTAAAACCTATTTAGTTATTTACTTCATGATGTTCCTAATTTCTCAATGTATATTCATAGCCGCTCTCGCATTGTCCGGTTAAGTAGTTTTCGTGTAAAAATGTGATAGACAAAAAGTTCGACAGACGGGCAGACTTATTTAAAATTAACAGTTTTAGTATGTGTCGGGATGCAAAATTCAAACCTAAAACGCCTGATAACAATAAATCATCTAATTTATGCGATGCTTTGGTTTTATGATAAATTTAATTTTGGGCCAAAGTTACCCCCTAGGGCCAAAGTAACCCGGCTTTACGGTACCTCTAGGACTAACATTGCCGGGTTATCGGGCCATACAAGAGAATAATAATAATAAATATTTTTGGACATCTTTACACAAATCGACCTAGTCCCACGGTAAGCACAATTAAGGCTTGTGATGTGGGTACCAGGCGACGATATATATATAATAGATATATACATATAGATACTTAAATACATAGACAACCACGACCAAGGAACAAATATTTGTGATAAATAAATACACAAATAATGCCCTCGCCGGGATTCGAACCTGGAACCTCCAGCTTCGTAGGCAGACTCTGCAGGGTCACTACCAACTAGGCTACGGAGGCTGACTAATATTTATTTCTTTATTTTAACTTTATTGCACAGTAAAAAATACAGATACAACAGGCGGACTTAATGCCATAAGGCATTCTCTACCAGTCAACCTACAGGCCAAACAGATAAACATTAATGGTGCGGGATATGAAGAGTTCATACGTAAATACACTAACAAAATATGAGTACTTGCTAATAATAATAATAAAATATGCATTATTATTATTTCAAAGTCAAAGGCATTTATTCAAGTAGGCAGGAGAATACAGCACTTTTGAATGTCAATAATAAAATAATAATGATGAAGATCATCATCATCAACCTATGATAGTCCACTGCTGGACGTAGGCCTCTCCTATTAACTACGTATAAACGCAATAGGAGGTAAATGCCCATAATCGCCACGCTGGGCAACCGGATTGACGATCGCAGTAATGTGTCCACTATGATGACGCTGCTGCCCATCATCAATCTTGTATCAAATAGTGGTCAGTGACACTTCAATCCCTTAGTCGACTCTTACGACACCCGCAGGAGGAGTTGGGGTGGTGACAAATGTATTCTTACTGCCGTCACCACACGGCATATAAGAGAAATATCCTGATACGTGCGTTATAGCTGATACGTACATGTACATACCAATGTCCACTTGTGTTTTGTGTATTTAGAAAATGTTTATCAAGTTTGTTTTTAAAAGTGTTCATTGAAGGTGCACTGATCAGCTGATTACCGATTCGGGAAAACTGTTCCATACTTTCACTACGCAATTAGGCAAGAAGTGTAACCAAGAAATAGACGTCCAAATTTGAGGATATAATAGTACGGTCGGTAAGCGGAATACTAACTCGAGTCATTAAAAGCCCTCCGCCTACGGCGTCGGGCTTCTAACACTCTCGTTAATAATTCCGTAATTACCTCCCTTGATGCACACAATGTTTTTCATTACACTTGCCGACAAAATAATAAGTTTTAAGACAAATAGTACATTGTGTTCGAGTTAGTGTTCCGCTTACCGACCGTGATGCACACAATGTTTTTCATCACACTTGCCGACAAAAAAATAAGCAAGACAAAATGACGTACTGACATTTCTATTACTCCCTAAGGAATTTCACTTTTCTATTACTCCCGCTATGACGCGCTTGGCGCAATGTCACACTTAGACAGCAAGTATGATGAAAAACTTAATTATCTTCTCCAGGAAACCGGAGCGACCCTGGCCATCTGCCAATGGGGCTTCGACGACGAAGCCAACCACTTACTCCTCTCCGAAGGCCTGCCAGCAGTCCGCTGGGTGGGCGGCCCGGAGATGGAGCTGATAGCCATCGCGACCGGTGGAAGGATTGTGCCCCGGTTTGAAGAGCTCACTCCGGACAAGCTTGGGAAGTGTGGGCTGGTTCGAGAACTTTGTAAGTAATCCCCATTGATTTAGAATATATAAGTGGATCCCCAAACAGCTCAAAAAAATGGCCCCAAAAAATGGGCTGCAGAAGTAAATATTGCGATCCTTTTGCTCCGCTATTCAGTTCTGACAGTTGACATTTGGTCACCTTACGGTATAGCATCATTATTCCTTAAACATAAAAAGTTTCTACTATTTTGCGGTGTTGTTCGCAAATTTGACACTTATTGCTCACTCCACATAGTTTTTTATTCTTTGAGTTTTTTTATTATAGTTTATTGTAAGTGAGCGTTATTAGCTTCAACTGAAACATGATAGAAATGACTTTTAGTGCCACTTTTCTCGGTTTTTTTGTTTGGCTCTGTGCGTCCATTTATTATTTAATGTCATTGGTAATCCCACAATGTCGTAACAGTATGAATGAAATGAAATGAAATAAATGAAATGAAATGAAATAAATGAATGAAATGAAATGAAATAACATTTATGAAATGAAATGAAACAATCACAATCAATCAACTTTGCAAGTTACTTTTACTTATCACGAAAACTCTACCACGAACGCGCAAACACAAACTGAGGAAAATAGTAGGATTGATCAGGGGACACAACACATTAAACAAACACCTGCACAATATGGGCAAAACAGATAGTCCTATACCACTAACTGGAGTTCGAGGCCAAAGAATCTACGAAAATATTGCCACAACAATGAAACGTTCTTACAATAGTAAATCCTTATTTTATAAAAAGAGACGTCAAGATATCTTATTTATTGGTAATTTTAATTATTTAATTTATTAAAACAGTATTATTTACTTATTATCACGTAAATATAAGATATTTTAATAAAAACTTAATTATCCGCAATTATTAGTAACAAAGTTGGTATTGCGCTTGTAACACCTCAGGTGTTAATAACATTTGGTACAGCAATTTAACTACACATACATTTAAACCCTATTTCTGCATACGTTTAGAAAATTGCAGAATAATACTGTATGGGGTATACGACCTGTATGGGGCTACACACGCGTATGGCACCAGATCGGCGTCCACGGGTAAATATGAAGTGCCTAGGGTTGATAATTATTACGGTGACAGAACTCTCAGAAAGCGTTTACCATACAGTTTGCCAGTGGACATCCGTCTTGAACCAAATAAGCAGAAATTTAAGAAAAAATTAAAGATGTATTTATTAAATAGCCTGCCATAGTAACTGTCAAGTCCGTCCTAACCAACGAACTAGAGATACAATAGAAGCCTGACTCGAGCTCAAAAATGACCCCACGACGAGTGTGCTGCGAACGATTGAGTGTGCCGCGGTTGAATTTGACAGCTTTAGTGCAACAGAGATTTTCCGTGACATAGGATGTCAGCTTGTAGAAAATAATAAAATCAAAAACCCCCGTACAATGCCTTCTTGTGCAGTAAAATGGTGTAAATCCAACTCCAAGGATCACAAGAAAGAAGATGGGAACCATTGGTTTGCGTAAGTTTGATCCTGAACACGATAAATAATTATTTAAAGCAACAGATTATTGTATAGACTAATACGCTAAACCAAATGTCGTATCTCTATACAAATTTCATAGTGACTTGTGTCTTTTTGTTACTGAGTTACATATTGGGGATAGGATTATGCAACATTTCTATGAGTAAGTAAACTACCTATTAATTTTATTTTCAAACAAAAAAATAATTTAAATTTTGGATTTAGTTCGTAATCTTTCTACTTGTATTAAATATTTATTTATTCTAATAGATGTATAAAGTCAAACAAGAAATTATGCCGTCGCTTTGTAGCGCCACCTAGCAAAGTATACATATATTTTTTTTACATATTCGTAATATTATATTCTTCCATTTGTCTAATTTTCTAAATGATGCTGGTAAAAGGTCTAGTTGGGGTATGTCAAAAATGTTATGTATACTTTGCTAGGTGGCGCTACCAAGCGGCGGCACACTTTCTTGTTTGACTTTATACATCTATTAGAATAAATAGTATCTATTACAATAAAGTCTTTGCTTGTATGTATGTATTACGACTATTACCCACTCTCTGTAGTCTCGTTGTCGTCGCATGATTAAAGGAGACCAGTACTTATGGTATTTGACATCGCGCAGCGATAATAACGCGCGATTATAAGTCGCAATGTACATAGACCCCTATGTCTGCCATTAATCATATAGGTATATTCTTTTACTAATAGTATCAAAAGTGTAAGGGTATTCATAACATAAGGTATCTAACGAAACAGCACGTCTGTTAGAAACGAATAAATGCCGAATTCGTATGATTATCATTTTGATCTTAAGATACCCACCTACGAAGAACAGTTTTTCAAATGAAAACACCATGATTGTTATACCTATTCTTTATATATTTATTTAAACTTTATTGCAAAATAAAAAAGTACAAATGGACTTAATGCCTTAATCCTTAAATGCATAGTGATGTATATATGCATCATCTATTCTCGACTCTATTGACAACCCGTCAGCATTCAAACTTGAATAAATCTTTGTCAAGGTCATGCATTTAAGGGTTAAGGCATTCTCTACCAGTCAACCAAATTCTCTACCAATCCGATTTATAACATTATTACCGATATTAGTACATTATGATACAAGTTTTATACGACGTTTTTCAACACACTTACGAGGAATAACCGACTTTTAGTAACACTTTTATTCATCTTTGTTGCTAGGTAATTACTACTTACTTAGGTACTATCCCAAAGTTACGTTTAACCTTTTTATTTTTTTCTTGTTCATTACTTGAAGTTCACAATTCACATAAAAGTAATAACAGTAAACACAACAAAAATAAATAAACGCAACATACAATTGAAATTCACTCCACTCCGAATAACAAATACAATGGTAACTTTTAAAAGGCGCGCGCATACCTAAGGAATTTTTAAACGTGCGCAAATTTGTAAGGCAGCAATACTATCGACAAACAGCCAATATAAAAAACTGCGAATCATTAACGATTATCATGAAGGCATTTTCACTTCTAGGAACACCCAATTAGCTTAACTCTCACAAAAAAGTTAACTTCGATGTCAGTTTTGTTTCGACAATCAAGCATGAAATATTTACGTAAATCCACTTTATTCGTGCTTTTATATTGTATAAACGCGTATTCTTTCTGGATAAAATGATAAAAAAAAACATTTTGTTAATATTTCATGCTTAATTGTCGTTACAAAGCTGACATCGAAGTATTTTTTATGTGAGAGTTAAGCTAATTGGGTAGCCCTAGAAGTAAAAATGCCCATAAAATAAAAATACGATAACTTTACATTTAATATAATTACTTGATAATTTGGATGCACAATTTATAGTACGGTAGGTTAGCGGAATACTAACTCGAGTCATAAAAGCCTCCTTACTTACCTCCCTTGATGCATACAATGTTTTTCATCACACTTGCCGACAAAAAAATAAGTTTTAAGACATAATAAATTATTAATAATATTATTATTAAATGACGTACTGACATTTCTATTACTCCCTAGGGAATATCACTTTTATTTATTACTCCCGCCACGCGCGCAAGCAATGGCGCGTTTAGACAGCAAGTGTGATGAAAAATATTTTATTTATTTATTTACGAAAATTGATAGTATTTTGTAAAAATATTCTGGATTCCGCTATTTTTGTCACATGTCAACTCTTTGGTCAATTTATAAAATAAACATAATCTGACTAAATTCGAATACTTTATCTACATGACATAATACTAGCAAATGTTGGCAAATATACTTGGTCGGGTTATGATATTACCGCACTAGAACAATAACGTAAAGAAAAAGCACGCGTGTTTAATATCTTGGATTATGAGCCTAATAGCGGTTCAATAATACCTACGTTACGAGCAAGTGTGTTGAAAAATACTTTTCATTACACTTGCTGTCTAAGCGCGCCATTGCTTGCGCGCGTAGCGGGAGTAATAGAAAAGTGAAATTCCCTAGGGAGTAATAGAAATGTCAGTACGTCATTTAATAATATTATATCTTAAAATTTATTTTTTTGTCGGCAAGTGTGATGAAAAACATTGTATGCATCACGGTCGGTAAGCGGAATACTAACTCGAGTCATAAAAGCCCTCCGCCTAACGGCGTCGGGCTTCTAACACTCTCGTTAGTAATTCCGTACTTACCTCCCTTGATGCACAATGTACTATTATTACGGATATACTTTATTGTTTAATATGGACGTGCATAATCTCAACAAAAAATGCGGGTCGAAATAATATTTATATGAATTGGTTCCATCTTGCATAATATCATCCCTGTAAGGTTTGACAACGTCATAATATTGTAACGCCGCGCAAGAGGTTTGACGCATAGAATTCTGTCTTACCGAATCAAAACTATTCAAAACTTTTATTAACCAATCACAACTTTTTTTTAATAGCGCGTAATTGTGTATTGGATATAATTTTAAGGTGCGCGGACATATTTATGGAGAGGGGATAGCAGTCAGTGTCAATGGGGCTGGGGCCATTATTTAAAGGCATTTTTGTATGTAAAGCTTCGTCTATATAATATTCCGTCGCTGGTCCTAACTTTAAGTTAATGTGTTTATTTTCTTATTTACTTTTATCCTGCAGTCAAACTGTTAAACAGTTTTGCAGGGCTTGTAATAATTTTAATATTTGTCAACTGTTTTAATAATTCAATAAATAATAAAAATAATAATACTTTGTAGCGTGTTTTATGTTCACACTTCGTATTCGTAAAATTCCTTTGACCTACAAATTTCTTTGGCATTGCTATTAATAGTTCTCCACCTAAATCATCATACAGATATAACGGTTTGTTTTCTTCCGTAGGTTGTTAACAAGGCGACCCACTTGGTCCAGCCATGTTAAAATACAAAAAAAATGCTTTAATTTTATATTTCCAAATTTCTTTC
>JALPQI010010822.1:0-36108 GCA_025490895.1 Thaumatotibia leucotreta
TTGGATGTTACGAAGCCAAGGATCATGTACAAAGTCCGCCTCTTAACTGTGTTAATTGAAAAACATTATATGTGCTTTCAAAGCACAGGGAGTATAAATATACCTACACCGTGATTTTTAATAACCCGAAAGATTTTAACAGTGTGTTCCTGACCACATTTAGAAACTATAATGTCGTATAAACTTTTCTGGATATCGCCTAGTTTCAGAGTTATTACCAATTTAAAAAAAACATATTTTCTAATTGTAACTCGGTACAAAAGGTCTTTTTAACGGCGTTGGTGTCATTATGGAGAATAGTCTCACTAACCTCATTAATAGATGTCGAAAAGTGAGAAATAAAACCTTTTAAAAATGAGGATTTTGTAAAAAAAAACCTTAACACTCATTGTAAGTGCTAGTTTCATGAATAACTTTTACTTTTTATGTTAAAATACATTCAAAAATTAACTAACAATTGAAAAAAAAAATTAAAAAAAAATTTTTTTTTCGCCAATAATGACAAAAGTCATATAATATTTTTTGTTTGTTTTTACATCGAAAATGCGTGGTTAAAATCTTTCGGCTTATTAGAGATCACGGTGTATATGTGAAGAATATCAGTGGCCTATACCACAAAACTTTACAAACGTACAATTCTACAAAATTTTATAAATTCCCTTACATAAAGTTGACAATTTTGTAGAATTGTACGCTTGTAAAGTTTTGTGGTATAGGGGCCAAGAATCTTCAAGAATAACGCGGTCAGAGGATACTGTATTTTCAAGAACTATACTCCCCCCACGCCTTGTGGTTGAGAGCATATGAACAACTGAACATGACTTATGTCTTTTTAGATTTAAGTGGAGTCCGCAGGCGGACTCGAGCAATCATTTAGATTTTATTGGTGCAGAGCTGCGCGCACGCTGCGTGTGACGCCTTAATCGCTTCAAGTTCATTGGCATTCAGCTTATAAAACAACATGTCGGCGTTATAAACACTATGCATATGTACACACGTATTGTTCTTATGATGTTGTACAGTCGCCATCAGATATATGGTAGCGGTCAAGGTCCCCAAATAAATCGGATCAACGTAAAATTTCAATAAATTCGTTACGTGAGAAAAGGGCAATAAATTAGAGACATGTAATTCGACACAAATTTAGGAGCAACTATTTTTCAATGAATTCGTAACGTATAATTAGGCAAAAATACGGAACACAGAGATAATCAGAAATATCTGAGCAGTCAGGGTGGTCGTAAATATCTCAACATTTATGGAAAATATACCTTAGTGTCATATACACATCGCTTTAAATTCTTTATGGTCAGACACAAGTCTTGAATAGGTTGTCAATAATTTGAATTTAGAACAGAGTGGTTTGTTGTGACGTTCTTCGAAAAGAGTAGACATTTGTCATCGTGACAAATATATTTCTGTCCCTTTCGCAAATTGGACAGATATTATGACTCAATCATTAAAATGAGTTATCTAGTTAACCGCTGTTTTGACGTATTGCCAAAATTGGCAAAGGCAGAACAAGGAGCAAAGCTAAATTTCGTGAGAATAACGGCTTGTTTCACAATCTCCAGTTAAAGCTATCTGTCAGATAAAAAATAACACTATCTCTTTCTTTCACCTGGAAGAATAAAGAGAGCGTGTTATTTTTATCTGACAGATAGCTTTAACTGGAGATTGTGAAACAGGCCCTAAGATGCGTACTTACTCGGCGGTGGGTTCGAGTACTAATTATATTGAAGTAGGTATTATTAAACAGCGAATACAATGGGATTTGAAAGTACTGTTGACACAACAGTGTATAAGTCAATCTAGAATATATTTATAGTCATACAGGGTGGCCAAATAAGCTATATACACTTCATTTTTGAAATTTTATTCTATACATAACACAAAAAATATAAAGTGTCACTGGTTAAATAAAATTATTTTGGGTCGGCAATTACACATGGAAAATAATCAGACAAAAATATCCCCCTCTCTCTAGTACTCGTAGCATCGCAGATGCCAACCCTTTTCATCGCATTTTTCATCACTTTTTCACACATTTCCGGCGTTATTTCAGTGATCTTGGTTCGAGTATTTTGTTTTAATTGCTAAAGGTTCGTTGGCCAATTAGAAAAGACAAGTCCTTTTAAATAACCCCACAAAAAAAACAGGAGCTGTCAAACCAGGCGATCTTGGGGCCCATAGCGTTGAAAATTTCCGGATTAAATCCCGTTTCTTCCCAAACAAGTAGTTTTTTTCCTGAATTTTTCGAAAAAAACAATGAAATTTTCCACTTTAATTTTCCACTCTAAACCAATGAAAATTAGGTCTTATTTTCACTTATACCAGGAGAACGCGATGTCACAGAGGAAAAGTCAATTGAAACAGATGGCAAGGAGTGACAGTGACAGTGACATTGATTGTTTCTGAAAAAATCCGAATAAAACGGAAAAAAACGAAGTTTTCATACATTCCCGAAAAAAACATTTTGTTTTTTTTCCGACATTTTCAACGCTAGGCCCAGTTAATGTCACCTTTTCATCACACTTGCTGTCTAAGCGCGCCATAGCCTGCATGCATAGCGGGAGTAATAGAAAAGTGAAATTCCCTAGGGACTAATTGAAATGTCAGTACGTCGTTTAATAATATTTTGTCTTAAAACTTATTTTTTTGAAAGAGAAATTCTGAAACTCTTAAGTAGTATTTGTTTTTAGGGACCATAATTATCTATCATCGATTTTGATAAAATAAACTGCATTTATATGTTAGAAATAAAACGTGTGTTGCATATATGTGAAAACAATGTACCTATTTTATTTATTTTAGACATCATACTTCTTAGGGGATATGGTTCCTAAAAAAAATACTACTATTTACTCCTTAAGACCTACACAATGGATATCCGAATAGAAATAGTGCAGATAAGTTTATTTTTTCAAAACAACCAGGTTCGATTCCCCTGCTGGATAGTTTTTTTTTCAAATATATTAATGCAGTTTTTCTGTTTATTAAAATCGATGACATGGTTCCTAAGTACATATTTTCGTATATCCGATAGTTTCAGACATTCCCATACTGGCTGATTTTAATGAGCCACCCTGTATTTTAGTAAAGCAACAGCAGCATAAACATAGGTATATACATATATATAATATCATATATGTATAATATCACTGTTACTGATGTCAAGCCTCCGCAGGCTACGTCTACCGCTTACTATCGGACGGTCCGTGTGCTTGTTTGCCACCAACATACAATTATCACTAATAATGACACGTGCGAAAAGAAAATTCGTAACTCGTGCAGATTTAAAGCACTCCCTTCGGTCGTGCTTTAATTTATATCTCCACTCGTTCCACTCCACTTAATTTTTTCGCACTTGTATCGTAATTTACTATTTTACTTTCGGAAAGTTTTGTGACAATGTATACTCGTACTTTTGCTTCGCTTAAAAGACGGTACGGTATTTATTGTTGATTGCTAAAAGTTCTTGCAATATATTTGAAACACAAATAACCACTCGGCCCGTCTGATGATAAGTGGTAACCGTATATTGATTTAAACTTTCACGATTATCACTCATATTTTAAAGACAAACGGGTCTTAATCGCGTAAACTTACGTTTAATTATATCCTGACGTTTCGGGCATGACGTTACACCCGTGGTCGCAGGCAGACTCATCTGCCTCTATGTCTGCCTGCGACCACGGGTGTAACGTCATGCCCGAAACGTATATATGAGTGGTAACCGTAGCCCATGGACGCCTGCAATGGGAGTCAATTTACTATTCTCGGACTTGTCAACGTGGTAAAATAGGATCCGCAAATGACTTTTAGGTGTTCTGTTCACCCTTTATACTTTTTAGTTCCGTTCAAATAAATAATATGCTAGCTTTACGATTTTATTTACTTATCCCATATTAATATGATTAGGTACATCAATAAAAAATCAAAATTGAATTTATGCATTTTTCGATAATGATGCTTGAAAACTTCTCTTTTATCTAGGAAACTCATTTTATCACCCACAACAGTGCCGTCAAAATCATCTTTGACATTGACAACTTAAAGAAGTAGGTAGTAGTGACAACATAGAATTTAAGGGACAACATAGTAACAAATAAAAATAAACTATGTGACGCAGACTTAAGGTGTATTTCCTATAAATGTTCCGATCTTTATGATCATTCTGGCTGCTTCGATATCTTTGAGTCATGTTCGGTCCGATATCTTTACTTACTTGTACGTTACGAATTTATTGAAAAATGACTGCCCCTAAATTTATGACGAATTACACGCTCCCAAATCATTGCCCTTTTCTCACGTAACGAATTTATTGAAATTTTACGTTGCTCCGATTTATTTGGGGACCTCGACCGCTACCATATATCTGATGACGACTGTACATTAAATCTAGGTACTCAAACCCCACTGTATTAGGTGTCTCTTGTATGACATTATCCAATAGAGCTTAATAGTTCATCCCGGATAATTTAAGTGAAGGTTGTAAATCTGAAGAATAATTGTACAAAAAATACTTTTTGGTATTATACTTTCACCTAGACATACTTATTCCTTTATTTTTTAGTACAGTCAACTGGAAATATATGTATCGAAAGAATCCTCCTAAATATGTTAGAACGTTCTTATTACACAGAATTAAAGTGCCCTTGGACATATTTTTGATCATATTATACACGGTGGAATTTAATCGGTGAACAGGAACTCATTTTTCTAATTCAGTAATCGATGGCGGTCACGTTTATGTAGTACTTAAGTGGAACCAAGTTTTTTTTTTAGCATAACAAATTTTTATGTTGAAATTAAACTTTAATTAAAATTTATTGTTACCCTACTAATGGTTTAGTCTGAAAAGTTTAATTCCTCTTTTCAAATTATCAGCCATGCATCGCTCTTATTTTACATAGGAATAGAGTCTATCGCAAAAATTAAAGCATGTGAGTGGTTATTGCTCATTTATGTTTTAAGTTTCTATGGCTGATAGTTTGAAAAGAGGTATTTAACTTTTCAGACTAAACCATTAGTAGGGTGACAATAAATTTTAATTTCAACATAAAATTTTGTTATGCTAAAAAAAAAACTTGGTTCCACTTAAGTACTACATAAACGTGACCGCCATCGATTACTGAATTAGAAAAATGGGTTCCTGTTCACCGATTAAATTCCACCGTGTATATTGCCTTTGACTGTACAATGTACCAGCTATCTAACTTCTTCAAAAGCCTTAAAGATTCAACAATTTTACCAAAACGTTCATGCTCGTTGCGTATAAATTTCCATACGACAAATTTCGAACGCAACAAAATTACCTACTCGTAAACACATCAAGGATATCGAGCGCATCAAACACATTCATGTAGAGCACATCTTTCAAACATTCAACATAGATATCCAAATTGTTATTGGAATAACGCATCATCCATCAGACGATGCCGTCATAGGGTGCGCGGAGCGCTCACGCTAGACAGGGATGGGGTGAGAGTTGCGATGCTTGTTAGAATGGGACAGGGTTTAAATTTTAAGAATTTGCATAATCTGCTTGGGTACTTTATCATTGAACCACGTGGCAGTGACTGGTGCAGTGGATTACGTACGCCGGATTAAATCGACGGAGGTCGCGCGAGTCACGCGTGTGTCGCAACCGTGCGTTCCCTTCAGTCTTGGAGTTTGAGATTTATTGGAGACGTGCATTTGATGCTTTAGTAATGACGAATTTAGCTACGCACCTGATTTGAGGCCAACATCATGCTAATTCGTTAATATTTCTAATTCAACGTTAATACTCACGAAATTATACACACATGATATATTATTATGTTCCACTGTATCTACGTACCAAAATGTTCATTCGGCAAGATCGAAAAAAGAGAAATGCTTGATTCAAAACCCATCCAGCGGTCGAATCAACGTAAGAACACAATTGAAGATCTAACGTTTTTTTATGACATGATAAATATCACACCGCCAAGCTCGGTCCTAAAAACGCTTAACTTGTCCCGCTACAAAAGGAAAAAGTCAGCGTCTTCCGTTCGGACGGAGGCAAAGAAAAAATCTTCGCGAGGGATCCCGGCCTTCCATTTATCATATTCCATATTCATTTATTCGTCAAGTTCTGGATTCATTTATTCGTCATGTCTTGATTTCGTCTCATTTATTATTAAAAATGAACTGTCCGGAGCAGAACGGGACATGGGCTGCGGCCACTGTTTCAATCTTACGATAATGTCATGCTGCGTTAGCCTTGCCAAGTTTTTGCTACCAACTTTTGGAAGCTATGAGGAAAATGTCGACGATTTCTGAAACAAATTATTAAAATAGCAGATAATACCAAAACACAAAGTGAAAAGCTATGAAAGCGCTAAAGTTAAATGTAGATGCGATTTCAGAAAAATTGGCACCACATTTTTCCTCAAAATAAACCTACAATCCTAGATCTCGTTTTTAATCACGGCTACTTTAAGAATAACCTGCATTTAGCAAGGTGCTGTTATTGAATTGTTAAATATTGTAGCTACAAGCTACGACACCCAATGCCCGCGAACCATCCATCAAGCGACGTTCCATCCGTCTGGAAACATTCTGATCTACAATAGTCATACCTAACCTGCAGTACCTACCTATACTTATTAAAAAAAAATTATTATTATTATTATTATTTCTTGTAATTCAGGCAGACAGTTGAGACAACTGATGGTGCCTGTATCCAATGCCTCTTGGTCACATTTTCAAGATGTATTTTTGGATATGTGCTTATCCAATCTGTTTTTGAATTGGTTGATGCTGAGAGCTGAAACTACATCCTCCGGGAGTTTGTTCCAAGTATTGACCACTCTGTTACTCAAGAAGTGTCTGTGGGGGTTGCTGTATGACCTGCGAGCGAGCAATTTTAGGTGATGACCCCTGAGACGATTATTATTGTGGCGTGTATAGATGTTGTGGAAATCTTTCAGATTATAGTGATCTTTTAAATTATACGATATTATACGTCACGAGACCATTTTTTTTTCTATTTACCTCCCTTTAGTTGCCATTACAAATCTTGCAATGCCGTTTTTTACAGAATTGGTGGAAACTAATATAAGGTTGGAATTTATCATCAAAACAAAATAACATTAAATTGTCTTTACGTTTACGTGACTGGTTTGTAGAGACGAAATGTTAGACCAATTAAAAAACACCAAAACTTGTAAAAGGGGCTTTATAAGTCATGACATGATATTTTTAAATACTCTGTCCAACAATCCCTGTCAATAAAAAAAGGTGGCAAATATTTTTTTTCTACTGTCAGCCTATTCTTCGAGCCTAGACATTTTTTGAATTTGCTGATTTTTTCTAATAACAGGTAACTATTGTTTCACAGAGTATATGTCTACTTATCTGATATAAAAAATTAAAGGGAAATTCCAACCATTTTATATTAAAACTTATTCCAGTTAACATTTAAAAATTATTTGTAATCAGCATATTTGCAAACTTTTGTTCTTGAATAGTACTAGTTACTAACATACTCGTAGTATCCTACGAGTACCTACAAAGTTGTGGATATTTATTAAATATCACGCAACAACTACACACATTTAGAAACCTAATCATTACAAGCTGACGGTGTTCCAAACTGTCGTTATAATCCCACACCGTCACCTGACCACTCGCAGTGACCCCCGGTCAGAGATTATCGCTCATCTGTCACGAGTGATGGATGACGCGCGACGCTCCGTGACGCGACGTGACGCGACGTCACGTGACGTGCCGGACGTGACGCTCGGGACTCTATTAACAGGTTTACGCAGCGGGACGCGCTACTGTTCAATGTATTGATAAATGTGATACCATTAATATTTTTATGTACAGATGTTTTGCTGTCAGCGTTCCGTTTATATTTGATTATTGATTACCTAAACTCAATATATACCTGCTAATTATGGTGTAAATAAATAATTCTGAAAACATACGACACATAAAAATATTTTTTTACACCTTCATCTTATCCGTGCCAATGTACATATTGGTATGTTTATATTTAATTTGTACGATACATATGTATTTATGACTGTGGAATCCTTAAAAAACTAAATATCGTATTTAATATTTACCTTATTCCTCAATGTAGGTGTTAATACTGTTAATCTGATCAACATTATAGCAAAAATCAACCTCACTTGTATGCAAATTTATAATTAACAATAAGAAAAAGTTTGAAAAAATTAGTACATACTTATGTTGTAATCCAAACATCTCAACCTTCCGACATTGTCCAAGGCCGCCATTAAAATCCCAAACTTCAGATATAAGACGCACAAAGTCTGATATGTTATCCATTTGTAAGCAATCTCGACAATAAAACGTTGTCAGTCTTTGTGTTGTCGGGACGAAGCGCCATTTCGCGGCCGTAACAAATGAGCGCATTACGTCCCTCCCGCCACTACATACGTCATGCCCGGACCTAACTGTTGTATTAATTTTAATATTTCTTGGAAGATTTTTGCCTATTCGGCCGTTATAAGCGGTCAATTTCTTGCAGACCTATGTATACACCTCGTTATCAAACCAGCAGTTTACGATGTACCTACAACGCGCCTTTTTTTATTAAATTAAATACACCTCTGAAAAACTAGATTAAAAAGTTATCTTTGCACGTTACTAGTGTTAAGTACCTAGTCACCAAATTACCCGTTTGTTAACGAGGCGGGTCCTGGACGAAAAATATCTGTAGTACTTACTTATTGTAAAACATGATGTGCCTGTTTGCACCAACCACACTTGACAGACTGATCGACTTTCATTAAGAAACGATGTGTTTTAAAAACGGTTACTGTTATTAGAAACAAGTGTTGGGGTGTTTTATAAACTAAGAAATATTATATCATGTTCAAGCATTTAGCTTTTATGCGATAATTTTATTTTATATGTGTAGGTACATTATTAATTTACATTTTATAATTATATACCTAGGTAGATAATATTTAAGTAAAACAGCCCAGCCTAGCCCTAACTTATGATCAAAGATTCAAGAGCAATGTCGATTGCGTCACAGTATCACGTTCCAATGACGCTGACGCCAGATCTGGTCGCAGCAGACCACAAGCACCACAGCTCCTCAGATCGAAACGTCATTAGTGCGTCGAGATCTTACTGCACTTACGCCCTTCAGCCCTGCGCGGCGGCGGTGCAGTGATGGCCAGGACCCGCCCCGGGCGCCGAGCGCGACAGGAACAAATGACCCCGACGCATCATAATAAATAAAACAATTTGTTCTTAATTAGATTTCGTGAATTTAATTTTCATGCCAGTAATTGGTCGGTGGCCACAAAGACCGGTCTATCGGTGATGGATGATCGACGCGGCTCGTACTATTTACCTACGGCCGACCGGTGTAATTAGAGGTTTCGGAAGTTTACTTTCATTATTGCTTATGATCCTATTACTGTTTCTAATATAGATTTCATTTCGTTCTTTTTATATTCTAGAGCGTGAGACCGACAAAAATAATAAACAGTTTAATATTTTCCAATTATTACCACAAAGGTTTTTAATCGTTTTCTCAAATGTCACAGATCAATTTGTCAAAGAAAATGCATATTTCATTTGTCGGAAACTCTCTATAAAAACAAATGGAACAGAATACCTACGCAAAGAAAAAGAGGAAAACAAAAGACAAATCGGAAAGCGTTTTCCTTTATATAGGACGTTACTTGTTACTTCGGAGGCAAGCGTAAAGTTTAAAAAATAAACGTCGAAAAAATCTTGAAAAGTCACGGACGCTTAACTTTCTTCCCCTGTTTTATTTTTCGTTCCCTCTGCACTCCGCCGTTCCTTTTCACTCTTGCATTGTTATATAAATGTTCCCATCTCCCTCTTTTGAACTGATAAGTTCCTTTTAAAACTGCAGGAAAATCGAAGTCGTACACTTGGTAAATTAAAATCTGGCACAACCCAAGCATAAGTCATAAAAAGAAAATATGGCCGTCGTTTATCAAAAGTTCCTGTAATTGTTTCTTATTTTATATTTGCTGGTAGCCTGATATGTTTAGATTAATGTATATTCCTTAATGTAGGTATGTGATTAGTACCTTCGTTGCTTTCAACTACTTAGGTCTAACTAGATTTAAATGAAACAATATAAAAACTTCAAATAAATTAGCCTAGTGGACCTGACCAAATGTATGTATCATTTAAAGGTCATACTAGTATTATAGACATATAATACGGTAAGTATATGGCAATGTAAACTAATTCATTAAGTAGGTAGTCTAGCTCTATAGTTTCATTCCTTCTCAATTTCATAGCTTAATATCTTAATGACAATAAATAAGAATGCAGGCTTTGATATTAATTTTCTCAGAAATGGTAAATCAATACGTGTATCCTTGACGGTACGTAGGTACCCAGCCGCCGTCAAGTTTTGACCATACTAACAGTGTAGAAAGCGTTGAACCGGCGGTCGGTGATGGTACATTGCCACCCAATGTTTATGTAAAACTGCACAGATAATATATTATACTTACATACGCAAGTATAATATTATGAATCGACGAAAACGTATCAATCGGTAGCCACCGCGTTCAGCATTTTATTTGCAAACAGAGAAATCTACGCAACGCTGGGGTCAAATGTGCATACTCACGGTGTATCGGGTGTATGGTAAGCAGACAAGCCAAACCAAACTCTTGCGCAAGCCAAAGCATATTTTTACAAGCTTTTGTTGAGTTTCACCCGTCTTAATGTTTGTCTGTCGTTAATCAAATCTTGTAAGTTTTTTATCTACTCGTACTTCTCAGTTACCGAATGAGCTAAGCTATTATACAAGTAGATATACAAGTCAATATTTTATTTTATTACATGGAAAACCAACAGCTATTAGATGCATATCTATTGACAAAGCCAATTACAGGTTCTCACTTATAAAATATGACAAAAGGAGCTGGTCTGATGATGAAATCGTAATTCAGATGGCCGAAAAAACTTGGGAACGAAATGACATAATTCTATCAAGTTTCAGTTTGTTACACTCTTCTTAATGATTACTAGATGAAATTACTAAATAAAGTACAGTCAGCATTCCAAGCTTAATTCAGACATGTAATTTTGGAAAAAGCTACAGAAGTAGAAGCTCCAAGACTTGCACAAGATTTCGAGATTCCCGCATTGGCCATTTCTCATAAAATATGAATTAGGGTCCTTTTATAGGCACCCCTAATTTGTTTTATTTATTATTTTGTTTATTCAGACTCAGCTCTATTGAATCCTAGATATTATGAGAGAAAATGCCTATATCTCCATACTTCCCCGCTATATTTCCAATCATAATTGTGGACAGCCAATATGTTTCCCCTACTTAAATAAACGCTGTTCTTAAACGAGATTCTGCCATTTAAACTTAAGGTGCGTTTAAATCAAAAGAGCATTCGCTGTTCTAGCGCTCGTTCTACGAAATCAACCAATCACGTTTTGTGTACCGATCGAATTTCGTAGAGTGGGAGGTTAGAACAGCGAGTGCTCTTTTAGTTTGAACGCACCTTTACACATATATGTAGAGACAACTATTTTCTAGCTTTATATTATGTTTTCTATAACGTCTGAGCATTCCTACCACAAAAAATCCCATCTCCATGGAATGTGTCCACAACTGTAAGCCACATTAGCTGTACTTGCGGACGGTACATGCAAATGTAACGGGCCTTGGCCCGCGCCTGCCACGCAACATTCTCTACCTATTGTGAAGTACTTATTGTAGAAATACGTACGACGAATAGAAACGCGGGATTGCGGGTATAGTATTCTAAAAAACCTGATTTAATTGTACTTACCAACAAAGTGATATAAATCTTTAAAAATGTTGAGAGTATAGGTAGGTATCTCTATTATTACTATTTGTTACAATCAACGACCAATAAAAAAATTGAATGATTGAAACTTGTAACTAGGTATTTTTATGAAAAGTATCATTCCATAAAACAGATACTTGTAAAAAAAACAAATATCGCAAGACAGGTTCTTCTACCGTAAAAAGTTGTGAGATCGATTAAAGCGATGTCAGTCGAGCTGTGTTTTGCGAGCTGACGGCAGATGAAAGACCACGATGCACCTGATGAGTTGATGTAAAATAGTTATTTGTTATACAAGGGTGCAAAGTTGTATTTTACCCGCGAGTATGAAATTGAAACACGAGCAAGCGAAAGGATTCTATAGTTGAACCACGAGCGAAGCGAGTGGTTCTAAAATAGAATCCTGAGTAGCGAGTGTTTTAACATACGAGAAGTAAAATACATTTGCACCCGTGTGTAACACAAAACTTTTCCCCTCACTATAGCGAGGAAACTCAAAAAAGGTAATTATTTGTTCACATTACAATCATCATCGGGTTAGTGATAATAATTTTCCAAATGCATCATGTATTTAATGCAAGATTTTGTCGCGGTAAACTTACCACGAAAAAGTAAACGCAGCACGATTTTAACACATTCCTGTAGTTGCACACCAACGCCAATGCATTATTAAATCATTCTCATTCATTATTTTTACAAAATTATAACAGATCACCCTGAAAGTTGTTTAGTTTACTATTTTTATGCGTGTTCGAGTCGGTAAATAAAGATTATAACCTATAATATTCTTTGACAATGTTGACGTTGACATTTTCTGCGTTTTGTGATTGCATCTAGTCATCTTATCATCATTCACTAAAACAATTGTTACTTATGGAATTTTAGGATTTATATGTTAAAATCATCATATTATATAAAGGTTTGTATTTTACACTAAATTCTCAAACAAATTATTTAATTATCATTAATATGGAACAATTTCCATGAGCATTTTACGTTTTGTTATTCCAAAACCAAGGTCATTACTTTGCCACACAAGTGAATAATATGCGTTTTTACACGTTCGTATTAAAGGATAAACGAGCACTTTACGAGCTAGTGAGGGGAAAAGTAAAATATGCCTGTAGTGGCTGTAGTGTAGATACGTGACGATTCATGTAGATACGTAAGACAATTCAATACAAAGGTTTCAATTTTAAAGTTTTAAAAGGATTTTTGTTGGCCCACTGCCACTGGCATTGAACGATTAAAACTCGAAAATCGTCCCCCAATTGCATGCATTTTCTAACCTCAAAGTGACTGCGATTTACTTACAGTACTGGCAGGAAAGTTGACTCTTCGTAAGTGCTGGGGGGCAGCGCATGTGTGTTGACAGTAACATGCTACCTTCTTGCACCTACCGGTCTCTTTTTAATCAATACGATAGAAAAAAGAGAGAAGGCTGCGTGTTGTTGTCAAACACAAGACCGCTGTAGGCTTATAGCCGTGAGAAAGACTTCCCGTCTTTTACGTTAATAAAAGACGGATAGTCTATGTCGGCGCGAGAAACTGACGCTTTAATCATGTGCTAACCCTGTGGAGACAGTAGCTATCGAACTTCAACTACGCAAACAGTAGCTAACCGGCCAGTACCTCGCAAGTTTAAACCGCTCAGCGGCAAAAACTGAAACAAAAGCCGTCGAGCTCGCCTGATATTGATACCAGTGACTTGCACTTACCGCCCTTCTCCACCTCTCATCCAAAACGTCCCATCTCGATCATATTACAACGTGACTTACGTCGTTTTGCAAGCAGCGTCATGGACTACCGAACCCCTAAACTCTTGTTTGCCGAGCAAAACATTGTCGCTAACTTTGTATTTAAATAGTTATGTTATAGATTATGATGTACATTTTACATGACAGGCTGTTTATTAATTAAATCAATGTATAGGTTTTGAAGGATGTTGGTTCGGTGTGTAAACAGTGAGACAGCGGGAAAGTGAAAATTCCCACAACTATGAACTTATACTACAACGTATAATAAAGCAAAATATCGGCGCTTGATCGCATCCACTTACATTTATTTTTTGATATTAACGCCCATGATCGCAAGCATAAACGTAACGTTTCTCCAAGATCTCATCATCTGACCCCCGACTCCTGAGACCACCTTGGGAGAAATACCAATTAGATTAAGAAAAAATATCGGTTCAAAATCTCGGAGATATCAAATAGCATACATACATACCTACAAAAAAAGTGAATATCCTTAAAGCTCAAATCCATAGGTGTTAAGTATATAACATCGAGAGGATTTAGTGAGCTTTTATAGTTAATTTATTATTAACACTTATTTAGAAGTGATAATTTTTAAATATAACGGAGTACAGTTATTTTAAGTCTTAGTATTGTTTTATTTATTTTTCTTCAGTAAAAATAAAATATGCGTGTTTGGTACGAAATAACTGACTTCACTGGACACTCGTAAAGCTTGTCGTAGTCGAGTAAAAATACACCAGACATCGTATAAAAGCACATTGTCTAATTTCCCCCTACTATTTGAATTACTAAAATTTAACTCCTTCGCCGCCTGTAAATCTTATCCGGCGACAGTTAAGAGGGCATTCACGGAAACTTGCGATCCCGCAAAACCGGGACTAAATTTACCGCAGCGGCCATAAACAAGTGGCCGCGCGCGAGAGGAATATTCAGGAGGAAAGTTCGGACAGTCCAGTCAATGGCCGACACTAGTGATGTGAAACGGGATCATGCCATTGGGAATGTTGCGAGTATAAGCCATTTATAACTAGATGAATAAAAAAACGTACCTCCGTTTACTATTGTTTTGAATAAATACCAAAATTTGAGTTATGACTTATTTAGAAAGGTTTTGTCGTCTTATTTACAATCTTGAATATGATGAAATCATATGAAAGTTTAAACTAATTACCGTAAAGCCGGGTTACTTTGTCCCAAAAAAATTATGTGTTTTACTTCTCATTCGATTTCATTGAAATACAACACATTTATGTTTGAATTGATCAATCAGAAGTAAAGTTAAGAGTGTAATCAAGTAATTTACACACTTTCTTTTTAATAAAATAATATCCAAGACTTTTTTCTGTTTCGTAAAGTTTGGGCTATAGTAATATATTCGGGAGGGTTACTTTGGCCCATGACTTTTTTTCGTGTTGTAGCGTAACGCTTATTAATTATGAAAATAAGTAACATGTTTAGACAAATTACGTATAAAATAGCACCACTTCCTCTTATACATTGTTTGTTTTATTGCAGTAAAATTAAGATTTCATCATAATGACAAATGCAAACTAAATTAATTATTATGATATAAATTTACAACTCCATCATAAAAGTCTTTTCATATAAATTATAAATATTAGATGTCATATACCAAAGAAAAACGACCAAGATCACCTATGTCCGAGGTGGGGATCGAACCCACGTACTCAGCTTTCGCGGCTGATGCCTGTACCCCTCGGCCACTCGGTCTTAGCAACCACCGGTACGGCCGAGGGGTACAGGCATCAGCCGCGAAAGCTGAGTACGTGGGTTCGATTCCCACCTCGGACATAGGTGATCTTGGTCGTTTTTCTTTGGTATATGACATCTAATATTTATAATTTATATAGTATTAAGTAGTGTGACTACTGGAGAAAAATTAAAAGTACAAATCAAAATATTTAGTTAATAAATAATTTGATTTGTACTTTCACAATATGTTCTTTTCATATACTTCTTATTTCGATTAATTCTAACGGTTGTCCTGAATTTCATCGGCATATAACATTTTTATGCTGTGCTTTTTGCAAATTTTAGATACCTAACTTCCATTAAAGATTTTTTTTGTATGAAAACCTATTTAGTTATTTACTTCATGATGTTTCTAATTTCTCAATGTATATTCATAGCCGCTCTTGCGTTGTTCGGTTAAGCAGTTTTCGTGTAAAAATGTGATAGACAAAAAGTTCGACAGACGGGCAGACTTATTTAAAATTAACAGTTTTAGTATGTGTCGGGATGCAAAATTCATACCTAAAACGCCTGATAACAATAAATCATCTAATTTAGCCGTGTGGTGACGGCAATAAGAATACATTTGTCACCACCCCAACTCCTCCTACGGGTGTCGTAGAAGTCGACTAAGGGATTGAAGTATCACTGACCATTATTTGACAAAAGATTGATGATGGGCAGCAGCGTCATCATAGTGGACACATTACTGCGATCGCCAATCCGCTTGCCCAGCGTGGCGATTATGGGCATTTACCTCCTAATGCGTCTGCGTCTATACGCATAGTTAATAGGAGAGGCTTACGTCCAGCAGTGGACTGTCATAGGCTGATGACCATGCGATGCTTTGGTTTTATGATAAATTGAATTTTGGGCCAAAGTTACCCCCTAGGGCCAAAGTAACCCGGCTTTACGGTACTTAAAAAAATAAATTTCGAAGCATTTATTTTATTATCAAGAGAAAAAATATAAGTCAAAAAAGTTCAGCCTATTAGTAACTAGGTGTTGTTAAGGATGCCTAATTACCTAGGTATGATGTTTCCTAGTGGACACTAAATAACCTTTCAGAACCGAACATCTTCTCTTAGTCAAGAATAAGGCAGGGTGAGATATGTAATTAATTGATTGTTAACTGCCTACTTAATCATTGCATTTTATTATGTTATGGTACTTTATGTATATTCACAATTCCCCAATATTCCCTAACCGGGAATATTCCCACGGCCCATCACTATCCACTGGCAACACTTGCGTGGAACGGGCCGAGTTCGGACACCGCGTCATCGGCACATGCACCCTTAATGAAGCATACTTCGGGAACTTATCATCTAAACACGCTTTGATGGCCACTTAAACGACGGCCTCTTAATAGTTTGCAAGTTGGTGCTTTGATAAAGTAGTGCTTAGAAAGTGTAAGGATGCATAGAATAGCCATTAAATGGACGATTATTTCGGACTTATATAATTTAACCCTAAAAATTACATTTCAGGCAGGATTAAAGCAAACTTTGGAATTTGGGCCATGTCGCAGTCTTGTCTTTCTAAAAAAAAAATCTAAAGAAAACCTTCATTATGAATGGTATGGTAATCGGTGTTTCTATGCAATTTTTTACGCATTTTAATTGTTCATTACCATCACCACTTTATTTTCCGTTTTATATAAGCAAACGAGACTATTATGCCAGAATAGCAGACAAACATGCGTCTACTACAAGATAACCGAAAATTACTCCACTATTTATACGCAGTTCGTTAATAATTTGAGAATGGTAATGACTTGATTTGTGCGACGGAATAATCGCATAGAACTACCCTAATCATGGTCGTGTCAGAAATAGTAGTTTATATTAAAATTTGCACATTTTTTTAAAGCTACGAACCAATAAACGATGCTTAATGTTACATTCGAAACAATAAAATAATCCGATTTTACGAAAAATATTTTTATCATAACACTGTAAGCAACTCACGCAGATAGTTCCCAACCCGACTTCGTGTAAGTTGAAACAAATTTCGGGAAAGTTCCACACGATACGATATCGTGCAAACTTCGAAAACAGCCCGCGCCCTTTATGAATCCTATTATTTGCTGCAATAAAAACTTTCTTCACGACATATCGAGGTCGCCACGACCTCTAAAAATAGCAGTTATATTTTATGAGCTCTATATTTTAGTCTATTCTAATTTGAATATGGAAGGAAAAGCTTCTGGTGGTGGAGGTGCTGGGATCAATTAATGTTTTCAAATATTGTCTAAGTGTTAAACGAATCTATTTAAACTCGCTGGTAATGTATTGAGACCGAGGACTTAGCCAATATGACAATCACTGTTCTGTCAATAGGAAAAGAAATGTAGAAAAACATTGACGGAACTTTTCAAACTTTACAAAATGTGTCGGCATTTAGGCAGGGTAGGTACTGGCTGGTTTCGGATATTTTAGTCTGACAAGCACCAGTGATGGACGAAAATTTGCTTACCCATTTTTTACCATCAAACCACCATTGGGTCCTTGTCTATTACTGTTGCTGTAACATTAATACAATCAACTTATTAGTTAAGCTCCTTAATAAGTGTAATGTAGTCTATTGTATCTATATCGAATACATGTGTCGGTATGTAGTATCACACCGACGATTGCTCAGGTTGTAGTTCCATAAGGCCCTGGTTTTTCTGGCCGTCGACCGGCGACCGACGCGTGTCCGCCGCCGATGACGTTCGAATGTTTTGTTCGCGAATGTTTGAGAGTGGTTTATCTGACACGTCGTTGGTTACCCACTGCCGGTGATGTTTCAGAGAAACCACCCTCTAACATTCGCGAACAAAACGAACGCGGACATACGTCGGTCGCCGGCTAGAAAAACCAAGGCCTTAACAAGATTCGTCATCAAAATGTCACAATATTTAAACATTTTAGTCGCTATTCTTTTGACCCGACATCAACTTTTCACGTGTCACGAATGTTTTTCATTCGAAACAACATGTCCCAATAGTATCCATTTGTGTCGTCAAGTCGGTGCGACACGTGTTATCAGCCGTTGTCACTGTCGCGCTATAACCGTCGCATCCGACGTCCGAAGTGCGGACAGACGCGGGCGCAGCGTGGAACAACGGTTCATTTACAGGATGCGTAGCCAAGTTGCCAATCGCTAGCGCTTAGTAGCGTATCGTAGTTTTCCCTCTCTGTCACTCTATCATATTAGTGCGACAAAGACAGTTAGCTGCGTTTCGCTTACGATTGACGATGAAGCGCTAGCGATTGGCAACTTGTCTAAGCACTCTGTTTGTGTCTGTTGTTTTGTTTCAGCAATTCTAATCTTGCGTATTCAGTCTGATGAAGTTACGAATTAAATTATCAATAAAATATTGTAGCAATATTAATCAAGCGTCAATTATCTGATTGTTTGTCTACAGAATAGCAATTCCAATAAATCAAGAAGAGTTTCTAGTTACGTCCAATCTGTCCACGCAACAGAAATAAATAAATGAATGTAGAGTCAAAATAACAACAACACGCGGATCAAACTGATAAGTAACATTAAAATCCATATCATTTAATTTCTGTTTCTGTTTATGATATTTTTCAAATCATATTCCAATTAAGGGCATCCAAATTTAATATTTCTATACTTAATAGCACAGCAACACAGTCCCATAAGTACATATGTAATTATTAAAAATAAAAACTAATATCACCCTCTGCCCTTGGAGAACGAATTATATACGCATTTCATTTAAATTATTTTGTATAGGTACCTTATAGGGCAGGTACATGTAGGGAAAAATTACAATGAATGTTTCCGATCATGATATACTTAATAGTGTTACGTTCGTGGGGTGGGTTTTCTATAGAAAATGTATAAATAAGCCACTAATTAAAACTGATACTTTAATTACTAATTAAAAGAACGAACACAAAACTAAAACACTAATCACACACTTAACACGTCACACTGGTTCACTTTTACACTCTCAAACTCGCGGATAGAATCGCCGTCTTCGCTCTGAGTTATCTCTTCGCTGTCTCGATAGAAACTACTCCTCGGCCGGGTCATGCTGTGTATTTATACCAGCCACTCAAATCTACAAAGTACGAGAAGTTTCGACTCTAGAAAGTTCCCGAGTTAGGTGCGCGAACATTCTAGAGTATCGCTGTCTCTTTCTACAGGTTTCTCTTTCACACCCGTCCGGAATGTTCTCTCTATAGCTGTTTCGTTCACATCCTTCCAGAACATTCTCTCGTGCTGTCTCTATCTAATAGTGCTTTCTCTTTCACTCCTATGGGAAATTTAGCTATATACTGATTTGTACTTGAGAGGCCCAAAAGGGGTCCTGAAAACGCCTGAAAACGGGTTTTCAGGTTATTGCGCCATCCGATAGAGGGTATCCTGAAACGGCCTGAAAACATGTTTCAGGCGCCTGAAAACGACGGTATCTGGGGTGAATATTTGATTTTGTAGTATGTGAAAGAGGACCTTCTGAAACGGCCTGAAAACGCATTTCAGCCTGCTGAAAACGCTTCTAACGTGTCTAAAATCATATTTGTAGTTTTAATCATGCCACCGGCGTAACACTACCCCCTCCTAAGACATGCTCGTCCCGAGCATCATTATTTCCGTGGTATTTGGCGAGCCGGTCAACGTGAACAATCTTGCATGGGCTTCGTAAATTCCTCCGAATCCGATATGAAACGTCATTGATCTTCGTAACCACTGTACGAGCTGCCATCCATGGTTTACCGTTGGATACTTTTTCCACAACTACACATCGACGACCTCCCTGACTTGCTGTTCCTGGTAAACGCACTGGGACTCGAACCTGTGCCTTTGGTAGGAGAACAGTTCTTCTAGAGCAGTAAACATTCCCACTAATTCTTCCTTCCATTGGAACCTCATCAAATCTAGTTTTCAGGACTCCCAACTTCCATGTCAATTTTATAACCATGGCACCTCATAAAATCTAGTCCAATAATACAGTCATCAATTATGTCGGCAACAATCACTTTGTGCCGATAAATGTGCTTGCCAATTCTTAAATCCACTCCTGTCTCTCCCTTGATGGGAATATACTGGCCAGTGGCTGTAAGCAGCTGTAGATGCGTCGGCTGGACTACATGACCTCGAGTCAGGTGTTTCAGAAGCCAATGATTAATCACCGTCCGAGAAGCTCCGGTGTCGATAGTAAGGTTACATGGTATTCCACCAATTTCTCCCTTGACGACCAGACTATTCCCGTCGTTGGCTTGTGAGATAACTACTGGGACATTTCGACCTCCAGCCAGCACTCGTCCCTTAGTCCTGGCTCTTACTCGTTTCCCTGCTGCGGCTCTGGTCGTACAGAACCCTTATTCCTGGTCACAGGGGATTCATCTCGTTCTCTCCTGCTGCTTCTTTTCGGGCAACTAGTTTGTATATGGCCACGTTCTCCACAATGGTAACATCGTGGCCCAAACTTCCGATGAGGTGCAATGCTTCTTTTCGGGCAACTAGTTTGTATATGGCCACGTTCTCCACAATGGTAACATCGTGGCCCAAACTTCCGATGAGGTGCAATCCTTCTTTTCGGGCAACTAGTTTGTATATGGCCACGTTCTCCACAATGGTAACATCGTGGCCCAAACTCCCGATGAGGTGCAATCGGCTCCCTGGCAGATACCTCACGTAGCTTATACGATCTTGATAGATCTTGGCGTACAGCTTCAACTTCTAGGGCATGAGCTACGGCATCCTTAAGGCTTTCGTGATGCCCTAGTCGTACTGCCGCCCTTACTTTCAAATCTCGGATCCCATCAACAAATGCCTGCACCAGCATGGTTTTTATTAAACACTCAGCTGAACGTTGGTATGCCTTTCTGACCAGCTTTTCAATTTCCAGGGCCCATTGTTGCAATGTCTCATTACGTCTCTGCATTCTGTCTTTCAGCTGAGCTCGATAGACATGTTCTAGATGACTGTCTCCGTAACGGGCTTCTAATACTTCTAGAAGCCGGTCATAAGTTTGTTCTTTTCCAAGAGCTTCTAGAATTGTAAGAGCCTCGTCACGAAGTGCCAGCGTCAGAGCCGTCATCGCTTGCTCCTTACTCCAAGCGTTTGCTTTGGACACGGACTCAAACTGTAGCTTGTACGCTGCCCACGAAGATGTACCATCAAAAGGAGGTGCCTTAAATTTTCCACCTCCCGGCACAGATACCTCAGGTGCGCAGGTACTGATGCCACTAGCTACTTTTAATTCAAGCTTCTGGAGGCGACGCTCAACCGCTTCCTCTACAACATGAATCTTGTTCTCCATGTCACTGAGCTTCCCTTGGACTTCGTACATTTCTTGCTTCCATTCAGTAGCAGCCTTGTGCAACTCTTGAAGAATCAATTTCGACTGTTCTTCTTGTTTCCGCAACTGCTCCTTCAGGAGAATCAGAATAGTTCTGAGGTCTACGTCTTGAGTACTCGTAGCCTGCAAACCAGACGGTCCGGGCTTAGATGCAGTATCCTCACATGCTAGAGGTTCTTCACGTACTGCAATATCCTCCTGCGCTGCAGGTTCCTCACGTGCAGTTTGGCTCCGGGTCACAACTCCTTTTGGCTCGGTCTCGTTGTCACGTGGCGTTACACCCATTTTCTATCCCACTTCTGACACCAAATGTTACGTTCGTGGGGTGGGTTTTCTATAGAAAATGTATAAATAAGCCACTAATTAAAACTGATACTTTAATTACTAATTAAAAGAACGAACACAAAACTAAAACACTAATCACACACTTAACACGTCACACTGGTTCACTTTTACACTCTCAAACTCGCGGATAGAATCGCCGTCTTCGCTCTGAGTTATCTCTTCGCTGTCTCGATAGAAACTACTCCTCGGCCGGGTCATGCTGTGTATTTATACCAGCCACTCAAATCTACAAAGTACGAGAAGTTTCGACTCTAGAAAGTTCCCGAGTTAGGTGCGCGAACATTCTAAAGTATCGCTGTCTCTTTCTACAGGTTTCTCTTTCACACCCGTCCGGAATGTTCTCTCTATAGCTGTTTCGTTCACATCCTTCCAGAACATTCTCTCGTGCTGTCTCTATCTAATAGTGCTTTCTCTTTCACTCCTATGGGAAATTTAGCTATATACTGATTTGTACTTGAGAGGCCCAAAAGGGGTCCTGAAAACGCCTGAAAACGGGTTTTCAGGTTATTGCGCCATCCGATAGAGGGTATCCTGAAACGGCCTGAAAACATGTTTCAGGCGCCTGAAAACGACGGTATCTGGGGTGAATATTTGATTTTGTAGTATGTGAAAGAGGACCTTCTGAAACGGCCTGAAAACGCATTTCAGCCTGCTGAAAACGCTTCTAACGTGTCTAAAATCATATTTGTAGTTTTAATCATGCCACCGGCGTAACAATAGGTTATAACTCGGTGTTATGTATTGGTGCCTGTTTGATTACATTTTTAGCAATTCATAGTATCATTAAAACATGTAGATTCTACTTAGCAGCATTTAGCACTGATTCTATTAACAGATCGACAAAGTTCGTGTAGGACATGCCCACACGCCCGTACCCGTCAATCGACGGCCCGTCGAATATAGAACACAGAAAATACGTTTCTTATAATAAACAACGTCGGATATTGCTCATTCAGTTTTTGTAACAAATGTCACGACAAACGCTACAACTACAAGAGATCGTTGAAAAATACCGAGTCGGAGCCACAAATATCGATTCATACTTTCAATCGATTAACACATTTACAAGATATGTTGTAACTGGAGTTTATAGTGTTTCGTTAATCTTATAATCTGACAATCTACATCTTTGACATATGTTAATTAATTTAAAAAGATTGCTACTGTAATTTTTCGTCCAAAAGCGTCAGGGACGAAAGTAATGTTTAGCGTAGCCTCGCTTACTACAATTTTAAATCAATTACCGCTTGGCAATAAAGCATATTGCTAAATAGCACAACCTAATGAAATGCATTTAGAACTTGAAATTGTCACTCAACCAAATGGTGATATATTTTTCTAATGCCATCACTAAAAAAAATGTTTTATTCCTTCAAATATAAATTGACTTCTGATTTTTAGACTAGTAAAGTTTAGCCTTGACATAAGACAATTACTCAACGCCGTAGAAGCGCAGCTACTTAACCGGTTACTATTTAATTCAAGACAAATGAAGTGAAAATAGATGAAACGTTGCATACCGACTCTTGTATAGACTTCCGTTCCGTTGTCCGCGGACAGTAGTCGAATTGTTTCTTTTAATCTCGCCCCGCTAATGACTCCTGCGCATAACGGCGCATGCTCATTCATCAGAACTGTCAGCGACATCTATTGACAGTTTGACTGGGACGCCGTTTACGGAACGTGGATGTTTTACTTGGAAAATATGTGTCTATAAATAAAGTTAACGGGAATACAAATATTTCGGAGTATTGTTAGGATTATTACGAATATTGACCAATTAGGTACTAACATCTATTAGGTCAATTGCAAAAAAAAATAGTTAAGGGCCTTGAATTAATACAAAATTTAATGTCATAACATTCATAACTCATATTATTGTGTTACGAAATTAAACTTTGTGTGACAACTTTTGTAAGAAGAAAAGGCAATAAGTTCAAATAATCCACGCGCGATGCGATCCACAATACACTTCTACATTTTTTTTTAATTTACCGCCATTTTCTACTTCCAAAGGTTGTTGAACAGTGTATACCATGTAGTTATTAGCGATCGTGATTTTGGTTTTGATGAAAGGCCTTAATTAGGTTTTTTTTTTGCAATTGACCCTATTAAGTATGTATACCGTACCGAGAACTTGCTTGAGATTACTACAACAACAATCAGGTTAGGTACATTTGATTTGAAAAATACATATCTACATTCAGTGCTAGTTATGCCTAAGACCCGACATCGACAAAATAATAAATACTAGGTACCTCAACCTAGCCCTTCAACTACAACACAACTCAATTAAGAATTACCATTTTGATGAAATAAATATTCAAATAAACCAATCAATGTAATGGAATTGTAGTTTATTTACTCAGGTTTCTTTATTAAATCGATACCTACTGAAAAACTAAACTAATGATTGCCTTGCATGTCATCGATAAGAAATAATGGACACGCTAAGAAAACTTCAAGAATAAATAACTTTACTAACCAGACGGTGCGGGTAGAAAAAATATTCGTCTTTATGCGGTCTGCGGCCAGCAACTACAATAGTTGTGATAAGAATGTTAAAGAAAAATAAACCATTAAAATATCATCAGTCATCGCACGACCCCCGCGGTGGGTAGGTCAGCGGCCAAGAAAAAACCTTACAATTCGGAGCCGAATTCAAATGAAGAATGATTCATTTATGAAAATGAAATGACAGATTGAATGAATGTAGACGGTACAAAGGAGATGGCTACCGGCCACCGCTTTGTGCCACGTGCTCCCATGGCCGGGGCGAGCTGGGCCCTGCCGGACTTTGATGCCATAAGGAAAACCAAGATGAAAACTTGAAAACTTGAAAGGATACAAAATAATTTATTATACGCTTAGATGGGTATTGGAAAGCCGTCTTATAAGGTGACATAAAAAATTACTTTATTACACTGCGTTAACTAAAAAAATACGAGTTCGACGCAAACATTTTTTTAGGAAAAAAATCCTGGCGTACTTTGTTCTATCTGTGAGGATAAAATATCAAGATACCTAACGAATAAATAATTGTAGTATATACCTTAAAAGAGATTAAAACAAACATAAATCTTAACAAATCTTTCTAAGCTCGTAATGCCCGGTAAAATACCAGACTGGAATATCGTGACCTTATCTCGTAAAAATGGCAGTTACACCCTTCCCTTCCAGCCCAAAGTTCGTAAACACTAAGAGAGAAGCAATGAAATTAAAAATATGTCTTAAGGGCAATTAGGTTTAACTTTTACAGCAGTGCCCTATCGCCCCTCGCTCTTTTCAATTGTGGGGAAGCGGCCAGCTTTTGGTTGAAGTAAATTTTATTAACTAGAGTTCTGACTTTTGAGAGTTCACTTACCCCGCTGAGTAATGCGGCAGAGCAAATTGCAACTTAACTGAATGCTTCTGACTTGGCCGAGTTAATGCTCGCTATGGTTTAATTCTCTTTACCTCTATTAACTCATTTGCTCTAAGGCAAAATAAATGTAGTACGTAAAATAGGTAAACGTCCGTAAATTTTAATTTTTTTTTTAATTAAATGAGCTATTTAAAAAGGAAGAAAAATATTCACAAACTAGTAATATTTATAAGTGAAAAATTTAATGAAGTAAGTCTCTTGTGCATCTCTCTATAGAAATTCGATCGTTACACAAAACGTGATTCGTTGATTACGTAGAGTGGGGGATAGAATAGCGAATGCTCGTTTGGTCTAAATACACCTTAACCTGTACTTGTATCGTATATAACGTGTTTGTTGGTATAAAAACATTTTGACGTGTTCCAGTAACGTATTTAATAGCTACTTGACTCTATTAATACATTTAGTTCATCTACAATAGCTCCGTATGTATGGAAACACAATCGTTGTTACAAGCGCTTGTGGTCGAGCGGTAAAACGGATGGCTGCTACGCAGCTGTCATGGGTTCAATCCCCGAAACACACCACATTATTTGAACAAATGCTTTATGGCGAAGGTCTTCCTTCATTTGCGAAGAAATTCAAGGGTGTATGTGAAGTTCCTAACAAGTAGCGGACCAGCGTTATGACCACGCAAAATAGGCACGTTTGATGTCGATTTGCGGAAAATTACCAGAATACAATACTATACAATCGTTGTTTTTCTTGAATGTGTAATGGTATTTTTTTCGTGTTTTCAAGACGTATTCAGATTATAACTGTACAATTTATATGCATAAATTAAATCTAACTAAACTTACTAACCTAACAATTAACCTATATCTAAGATTAGCCCTTGTGGCATTGTACCGAGGATGCAGGCGGCATTTCCTCGCTGTATCGCAATAAGTACCGATGCGTTGTGTAGTAGGTACGTATAATATAGGTATACAAGTATTTTTGCAATTTGATTTGGTAAACGATTGTTTTCCATTATTTACCAAATCGCTGCCACAGTAAACAAACCAGGAGGCCCAACGATCCAATACAGCACTAGGTAAAATAAAATTCTTAAGCCCGCTACTTGCAGCATTGACGAAGTGTTCAACAATAAATTTCCATTTAAAAAGCCACAGCGGAGGGGAGACCGGGGAGGGAACGCAGCTTCCGCCGCTTTTTTACTTCATTTCCTCTCGGCCGCTGGGGCCGCCCCATGCTCTAATAGTAGAATTAAAACGTTACTTTGTTTTTTTAAACGTGCACCGTAAGGTTAGATAATGGTTTAATGGTCTTAGTGTATTAAACACAAATTCAGCTAATTTTATTAAAAAGTTAACGTTTTATGTTCATCTCCTAGCTCAAAATCGTTTTTAGGTCATCTTAGAAAGGTTACGAGGTTAAATAACAATCAAATTGTCAGCTAAAAATGAATACAACGAAGTGTTATTCAAGTTACAGTGTAAATAAAACTAAAAATACACAAACTGAATAACAAGATTTACTCAAAGACATCGAAACAGGAATAAGCTTAATTTTCACAATACTCGGCTTTCATTAGTAAATAAATGTATTGTATACTGTATGTAGGTATAAATTTCTAGACACAAATAATTAAATACGTAAGTATCCAAATGTTTCATTGAAACAGTATTAACGTCCGTGTTTATTTAATTTCAAATACTTAAATAATAAAAATTTAAACAGCGTGATATTCTCCTGTGTTTTAAACCGAGAAACATAGTGAACGCCGCATAAAATATCGGTGGGATAATAATTAAAAGAGGCGATAATGTCCTGCGGTGAAAAACGACCGCGCCATCCTTTTATTTGATAAATAAAATTTATTTCACCGCTTCTTCGGGGGTTCTGCGGCAACCGATCTTGAGGTTTCTATCATTTGTTTTATTGACTTCAAAACTCTGCCAAAAGCAATATCTAAACGTATTTGTATAAGTAATGTTGTTTATAGTTTTCAAAATATTTTTTTTTTTCATATAGATAAGTTGCAGAAAAGTATGAACAAACTTGTATATCTCAATTCTACAATTTTATCATTAAAATAGACGTATATATTTAATAACAGCCGCTTACTCTGACCAAATTAAATGCTCTTACACTATTTGAAAATATGACATATTGAGGCTCAGTCTAACTAATCCGGTTAAGTTCGTTAAATTAATCGTTGCCACGCTCAAAAAACAGTTAACCCCGGGTTAGTTGGCTAACCCCAGAGTAGCTTAAAAGTAACAACGATATTGCCTATAGTCTGAGATTTCTAAGAATGAACTTTTGACAGTATAGAAATGACCCTTATATCTATGACGTTAAGGCTATCGAAAAAATAGTGAGTCTTGCCCTCATATTAATAAGGATAAATATATAACGTCAAAAGTTCATTCTTAGAAATCACAGACGAAAATTCTCGAATACCAGCTACTCTCTGAAAATATTATTTTGCAATAATCCATTTCAACCTCGTATGCCCTGCATAGTTGCATTTAGCAACAACTTTAGCAAGGTCACGCCATCCTTGACAATTGGCTACAAAACCAAATTTTACTCTCTTGCTCGAAGGTAATTTTTGCAAGGACATATTAGGACATAAAAGGATTATGAAGTTGTGTAAGTCTCTGAATATGTCTCTGGTCATAGATTAAATAAGTTGAACAGATATAGCAATCCCATAAAAGCCAAATTTATCTTTGTAAATCTTAACTAATGTACAAATTAGCGCATTTACATAATGTATATTACCACTATTAATATAAAATAAGCATAGACACAATTTTTGTAGAAATGTCTACTTTACTTTAAACAACCATGTACCGCTTTTTTAAGAGACACCAAGGTAGAAAAGGAGGAAAGCTGAAAAAGAAAAGACATGTGTCAGAATAGGGCATTCATTATTATTGCTGTTGTTGGTTTGATTAACATAAAAGCCGTGTCGACCAGTTGTGGCTACCCTTTTAGAATAGAAAGAAATAACTTTATTCGTAACATACACATACACAACAATCACAATATACAGCAGCAAAAAACTTAACTCATACTTTTATAACTCATTACTGATTCCCGTTGAGTCCAGAAAGCTACAAATTCTTTCTTTTATGCATTAGTGATCCACAAGAACAGATAATGTGAATAGCGGTTTCCTCTCATTTATGGCCGAACCTGCATGTTGCATCTTTGAAGTGACAGTTTCCACTTTTAATAATGTAACACAACATGTTCCTATATCAGTGGCTTATCTACGCTATCATGTTATCTGTTTCCCAGCTATCTAGGGGTACCTAAGTCTTCCCCCGCACTTTACTGCGCTCTAAATATTCTCCGGGCGACAATTGCGATTATGAAAAGTGCACCGTTATTTACGTCCCCGACCGTTTATTTTTTGTCCCCTTTCAAGGGCAATTAAATGCCGCCGGTCTTAAAGCTTTGCATATTCCGTGGCGCTTTTATTGCCGTGCTAATAAATAGTAAAGGTCGATGATTTAAAATAATAAAAACTTAAAGTGCACTTGTCTTAGGAGATGCGGGATGTCACATTCAACAAGAATCTCCATTTTTAACCTGTTCCTTTGCAGAGCTAATTACATACATGGTATTAACTTTACATCAAAAAATATTATAAAATTTGGCAGATGGATGGCATCAAACTCAAGTGAAACCCATGGGTAGCCTAAATTTGTAGTAATACATATTACTAATCATACATCCGTACCCTGAAAGAGAAGTCACACAATGTGTACCAATGATGACATATAATTTTTCATTCATTATTATTGTATTATAATAATTATATGCTAGCGATGGCAGTGTGCTTTCACGTATATATTTAAAATTATAATAATAAATATCTTCCCTCAAATTTCTATGACAAAGTTTCTGGAACACGAATGCCTGTAACACGATTAGGAAAATAAACTTTTAATACGGGATTAATGAAATTTTCTCGTCGACGGAATCGAACCGGGGTCCCGGGAGAGCTGTCAAACTCGTCCAAACTCGCGCCGCCTGTCTCCCGGACAACTTTTAATAACCTTCTGTATCAAGCAAATGGATTTTGGGCGAACACTAACCGAACGTTCGATACGTTTCAACTTGCCTACTGCTGCCATCTGTTGGGAACAACAGGAGGATTGTCACAATAAAATTATTTTGATATTATCTTTTAAACGATGTTAGTAGGTTATTTGTGTGTAAAGCGTAAGATAGATCGATTAGGAAAATGATATGAGACATTTTATTTTATTTTTTGAATACTATGTGTTGTACATACCCCAGTCTCCTCTATGTGAACTAGTACTTTGTACAATTAGTAGATACTTATATACATACAATATATTACGTTAATAGTCATATAAATAAAGGTTTAAGTTTTTAATTTTCTTTTTCATTGTATAATACAATAAGTAAGGGCCATGACCATACGAAATGTTTAAAAATGAGAAAGATAGTTAAAAATATATTTTAGGGTTTCTGATTGATCTGTTTTACATATAAGTAGGTATCTACTCATATTAAAAAACACTGAAGTGGCATAAATATTATTTAAGTACCACACTAATACAACATTAGATTTGTACCCAACTTCAGCCAATTACCTACATATTGTTGAAATTCGAATAGCTACAATCGAAACCGTAGAACCGTTTTTAATCACTGTTTTCGTCAAAAGTACGAGTACAGGTAAAGTAATCATGAAGGGCGGCATGCAAGTACGGTACAGTCTAGGGGCATAAAGATGTATACGCTTTTTTACTTATATCTGCAGCATAAATTCTAAAATTGTATATATATTAATGTCCATGAATGTACGTGTACTTACATGGTATTCCTGCGTCGGCAACTCGGCAGCATACCCACCACTTAACTTTAATTCCGAATTAATGCAGAACCGCCGCTTTATGCAAAATATAACTGCAGAATAATGAAGGTGGAGGAAGCCGCGATTACTGGATTTATTGCTAACTTTCTACGCTTGTTGTAAAACATTCTAAAATTATGTGCAATTTATAGCACGGGTTAAGTTTGATGGATGTAATACTGGAAAAGTTTTCATGAGAACTAGAGAATTAATTAGCCCTTTCGCAAATTGACAATAGTATCAATAGGCATAAAAACTGCTAACTATGATGTCTGTGATAAGGTCCGAAATATTAGGGAGTAGGTACACACACGTGCCTTCGTATAGGTGAATTATTTTCCTTTATCGTACCTCTAATATATCATTATGTTAATTGATATCATATCACATTTAAATTAAGGTTCAATATTGAAATGGATATTTGAGGCTTTACGTACGTACCTTACTTAGAGTCGAAGATATCTGACCCCTCCTCCTCCTGCATACAAAGTCTGCGGTCTGGAAGCGAATCTTTGACCTCGAATGTAGGTCATTCTTTAAGACGACATTACTAAAGTGTACCTACAAGTGTATTATGCTTCAGGCCGAAAATGTCAAGGTTAAAATCAAAGTCAAAATCAAATGATTCTTTATTCAAATTGGAATAGCAATAAACTCTTTTGTATGGTCTAAGTATTAAAACAACTTCTTAAGAAACTTCGTGGGTAAGAACCGGTAAAAAACTTAACGTTAAAAGACAACTTTGGCAACAGATGACGCAGGCAACAACGGCGGATACCGATTGCATCAGTTGCGCGGCGGGCAGATAGCGGCCCCGCGAAATTGAACGTCTTACGACTGTCTCCTGTAAGCCGCTTATAATTGATGCGACTACGTCAATCCCGATACAGCTAATCGGAAACGTGATCGATTGTCTGGTGTGACAGTTACGCTGATTTCTGAAAATCTGCAAAAATTCTTCCACGTTCAGTGCGGGCGATTTCTTGATCGTATTTGGTAGCAGGTAATAGTGTTGAGAACTCCTCTTCATTTCTCTCCTCTTGTTTTGGAATTATTTCAGAAAATATTCATAGGTACGTACTTCAGAAACTTGTAGACGCTAATACCACACTGTGAGCACAGTTATTCAACAATCTTACTCCCTCTTTGCGCTATCCTAGCTTCTTAATATTACATAGCTTAATATTCAGCAGTACGCTACAAAATATATACATATGTATATGATAGCTCTTTTAAGCGTATCCATAGACACAACAACAATTTGTCATTTGTCATAGTATACAAATCCACGATTATTTGATAATACAGAACTTAAAACAAGTGCAGTTTTCCACTTGATGTCTCCGGTATTACTAAGAGCATTCACCTGAGCAAGTTGCGATGATAAGCACTTTAAATCCCAGTAATCATTTTATATCGTTCGTGAGCCGTAACGCCCATAACGACAATGTTCTCGTCAAAAAATTGGGGAAAAATTCACTTTTCGCCCGTAGAAATATTGAATTTTTACATTTATGCCTTTCACACCTCATAACGTAATATTTCTCAGCGAAATCTCCCTCCCTTCGGTAACTTTTCCGTTGCAGTAACATTCAAAATAAATGTTTGGTGCTTTGTCAGGGCGGGCCGTGTATGCGTGCCAGTCGTGCCACCTTTAGGTACACACGCGCTGAAGGCTGTTATTATTATTTATGCTATGCGTGTATGGTAGAAAAAATGTTATGAATTGATTTTTCTATAATAGTCACTGGTTCATATCGGCATCTCTCAAAATTTTACCTTTAACGTCCTGAGTTCTAGTGACGTCACTTACTTGAACGGAATTTATCTATATGTGGTGACGGCAGTAAGAATACATTTGTCACCACCCCAACTCCTGCGGGCGTCGTAAGAGTCGACTAAGGAATTGAAGTGTCACAGGCCATTATTTGATAAAAGATTAATGATGAGGAGCAGCAGCGTCATCATAGTGGACACATTACTGTGATCGCCAACCCGCTTGCCCAGCGTTGCGATTATGTGAATTTACCTCTTAATGCGTCTATACGCATAGTTAATAGAACTACGTCCAGCGCTGGACTGGACTATCATATGCTGATGATGTATGTATGATGTGCTATATCAATAAAGCCAAAATGTTATGCAATACATATATATGACATAGGGCCTCACGAGGATAATACAAGTCTTTCAGTAGGTGGAATAGGTTTTAAATCGAACATAAGTATCCGCTGTCAATTTTGCGTGTGATCGATATTTTAACTGTTCCCAGCGTTCGTATTTAATCAAACTATTAATCTACTGTAATTATACTATCTATTAGTCTACATACGCACCTATTACTGTCTTCCAATACGCGGTCCGATACAAATGTGGCCACGACATAGAGCGAGGGGCGTCGATCGCTCTAATGGGCCGACCGCGACTGCCCAACACTAATTAATCCTTTACCGGCTCTTGATTAATTATTTCAAGTTGCCTCTGGCTCTTCTCCACGCACTGCTAGTAGTTTACACTTAATTGTGGCAATAGGTCTCTTCGTTGTTGGGCAACATTTGTCTTTGTCGTGAATCTTTTGTTTCGTATACTGAAGCTCTTATTTATTCTGTGGCTAAAGCAAGAGTATATAGAATAGGTATTTGGTGTTATTTAGACGACTTAATATAAGTTTCACAACACACGTTATACATCCTAAAACCACGCTGCCTGTATAAATAAAGTCAAAGCTTTTGTCTAGTAGGTAGATCAATTTCACATGAAAAACCAAACACAAAATATGAGCTAGGCTAAGACACTAACATACTTGTATGGTTTAGCGGTTTTTGATACCTTGAAAAATATAATATATGTACAAACAAAGCTATAAATACGATATGGTTGAATTCCAAAATACAAGTACCTATCACGAAAATCCCCTATTCAGCATCGCAACAGAATTACGCAAATTGTAAGTAGCCGCAAACATTTCAATAACATTCCATTTCACCCGTCGTCTGGGGCCCGGACACGGCGACTCTTGACTTAAGTGATGTAGTGACCCTTAATCCGCCGTAAATCTTGCGGGGGTTAAACAAGCCTGTAACACGTCATTTATTACCTGTGCCGGGCCCTGGAAATACGTTCACATGTTAAACAATTTTGGCGGTATATCTAACTTTTTAAAATTGGTTGCTCAGGTTTTTTAAGAAACTGAGGAAATGTAGGTATATCTTAATAAAAGATTATGCTTAATTCATTCGAAGCTCTAAACTTTTCCTGTTGGTGTGCAGGCCAAATAATGTTTTATGAGTTGGATTATTAATTATGTAAGTAGTCTGAAAAATGTAAAAAGTGTACAAACTTGTGGAAAACTTCATGATCTTTGGCACTAAGTGAATCACAATTCATAACAACATTTAGGTCAAGCTAATTTAGATTTAGAATTTATTTGTCTTAAATGTTATTGGCAAAATTTGGTACAGTTTGATTTTGACATCAAAAGATTATGTACAAAATTAATTGTATAGAAAACAGGCTTTCTTCAAAATCCTCCATACAAAACGCAAATTTCACAGATGAGCATTTCTTTTTATTTCGTTCATTCATATTCACCTAATACACTCGGAATTTATTTTGTCTATACACTGTTTTATAACAATGCAACCTAAATAGGCGTTCTCAATTTCACCACCCGATGGTCGCAGAACGCTCGTATTCAAACCGAAGTTTCCCCGGTCAGTGGCGTGGAAGTGGACCGCGATAATGCGGACATTATACGAGCCTCTCGGATTATGCGGCCCTATTACACGACAAAAACTTACCAACTTGCATCTTTTACGGCCGGCCCTCGCGCACGAAAGTCCTATTTGTCTGATTAATGTTTAAACAAGACGCCTTTGGCCTTCGATGTGGGTCTCTGGGGCCTATCGCAAAACACTTCTCTCGTTTTCCCATCAGTCTAATTAGTAAGCATTGCGATAGAGAGCCAAATAGCCTAACAAAAGACAGGCTATTTGGCTCTCTATCACAATGCTTTTTCTGAAGAGCCATTGCGAACCACTGTTCGTAATCTTCAGAGGGCCTATTCAAGATGCCATTCGGCAAGCAAATGCGATAAGCAATATTAGAATTGACATATTCGAGCGAAAAGTCACGTACATATTTCGTATACCGTTTACCGTATACCTATGCGTTTACCGATTGACATCTTGGCTCGGAACTCAAGTAGCTTATGATGGTCACGCGTTTAATACCTACCGTTTACCGTGCTACTCGTCACTTTCGCACTGGCATACTTGATAAAACCTTACGGCAACAACGATAAACGATTAAACACAGTACCTGTGCCTACAGGTCCACCAGGTTCGTTTTGATATACCTATTAAATACCGCTATACTTTCAAGAATCATTTTGTTAATGAACGATTATTCATTGTTTGCTCTTTCTTCGTACGTATACTAAGAAAAACAATGCATTAATTTTCAACAGCATAGGCATGTTAAGGCACTTGTGTGTCCAACTGTCCCCACTCGACTACTGACCAGTGGCTATCGGGTTTCAGGTCCAGTTAACTTATAATTTAGTAATATTGTTCTAATTTATGCAGTCCCCGTTCACTTCACTCTGCGATTGTTTTACATTATAGATACGACTGAGGTATATGGAAGATAATACGAGACAAATTCTGATAATCTTTTCTTGTTGACAATTTGTGTCAATTTGATTCGGCCTGTTTTGTCCGAGTTTACTATTATGCAATTTAATGAGTAAAAATTCCAAAAACCAGACACGAAATTTAAATATAACTTTTACACTAAACATTTACGTATCTACGATTATATAATAGTATAGGTAACCATTCTATCAACATATTCTATACAAATCCAAGATATGATGACCGAGTTGGAGTTATATAACGGTAAGTTAACGGCTCAGTGGCAGCCATCCCACTGAATGCAATAATAAAAAAAACTTTCAGCTTTGCACATTTTAGTTGGAAATTAAAATTTGGAAGCTTGTGAAATAAATTAATCATTTGCCAGCCAACCAAAATGGAATATTAAACATCGAACTGAATTATGTAGATTTTGACCACCATTTCTACGCTCTGGTGCATTCATGTGGAACCAAAGGGCAGTTCCGAGTTTGACAGACAGCTCCCCCGGCCAATGGCGTCCGCGACCTGACGTTCCTTGTCAATCATGCGCACCGACCCCACCACGCTCCAACTAACACAACACAGTGCAAACTAACCCCTACCCCCTCCTATTAAGCCCCATATCGACCGCACAACCACGCGACAACTCCTGGCTGCTCGTCACGCAAACGCGATCGCCCCATTATTCGCCGCCCTTTTGTAATTTGAATTTCGAATTCCAATTCGTATTTTGTGGTAAAAATAAAAAACGTTTCGACACAATGGCGTCAAGGGCGGTGCTCTAACATGCGATCAAGTTATTACATTAAAGGAAAGCGCGCCCCGTACCTCGCCATCTATTATTGGAAAATTCCAGGAATTCTTTATAATGAATCGTACTGGGAAACGAGAAAATTACTAATATAGTTTTTCGCAAAAAAATCTAATTAAAGTTGCTACCATAAGATGGGGGAAAATATTTGATATCCACAGTCAAGTGCTATTTATTTGACACTAAGGACAAAATAGCATTTCAGCTCGAATTATTTTTATAATTTAATTACCTATTACGAAAATACGTGTTTCTAGTTATATTTGTTCTAAATTTAATTTCCACCTCCCGTCTAACACCTTTAATTTCCATGTTACTAAATAGTCCATTGGGTCTCAAATAGCCCCATCTTACGGTACCTACTTCGATCCCTA
>JALPQI010010823.1:0-44729 GCA_025490895.1 Thaumatotibia leucotreta
GCTTGCGCTCGTAGCGGGAGTAATAGAAAAGTGAAATTCCCTAGGGAGAGTAGGGAGTAATAGAAATGTCAGTACGTCATTTAATAATATTGTGTCTTAAAACTATTTTTTTTTTTGCAAGTGTGATGAAAAACATTGTATGCATCACGGTCGGTAACAAGCGGAATACTAACTCGAGTCATAAAAGCCCTCCGCCTGACGGTGTCGGGCTTCTAACACTCTCGTTAGTAATTCTGTACTTACCTCCCTTGATGCACAATGTACTATTCTATGACATACTGAAATTTCTATTACTCTCTAGGGAATATCACTTTTCTATTACTCCCGCTACGCATGCAAGCAATGGCGCGCTTAGACAGCAAGTGTGATGAAAATATAGATACTCACATTAGTCATGTATTCGTGCAGCAAATCTTGCAGCGCTTGACGGACAGCGTTGCATTCTGCTACGATGCGCTCGCGACGCTCGTCCCTGCAACAATAGTACATTACTATAGTGGCCTTGTGGTGACGGCAGAAAGAATACATTGTCACCACCCCAATTCCTGCGGGTGTATTAAGAGTCGACTAAGGGATTGAAGCTGCGACCATATATAACATGGACGTCTAACGCCAGCTCAAAAATGCCCCCAAAATCAATTATTCAATTGTGCCAAGATGGGGACATAGCGCTTTTCTTAACACGGCGCATATTTCGGCGCAACATCTTTGACAAACGTTTATAGAATATAGCCAATCAAAACTTTGATAGACCAATCACAACTAATGTTAAATGGCGGTTTAAGTTTTTATAGGTTGATATTGACATTCATTACCGTGATGCATTGAAGAGGGGGTGACACTTGTTAACTAAAATTCAGGGCCGTTTTTGAAAGGCAATTTACTATGGCGTCCGGCTTCCATGTATTATTTGTTCGTAGGATTGAAGTGTCACTGACCATTCTTTGACAGAAGATTAAAATTAATTTCTTTACTTACCCGCCTAGCACTAAAAATAATAAAAAAAATGTTGTAATTTTTTAATAAACAATAATTTTATTTTATAACACATCAAAGATAAAACATAAATTTACATATGTAATTAATTTTCTATATTTTTCATGTATGCTATGTACTCGTCATTAGAAATAGTTTAAGATATTATGTTTTACTCATGTAAGTGAATTGTTAATATTCTTTTGAGTAACAATAAAGATTCTTTAAACCTAAGATTGATGATGGGCAGCAGCGTCATCATCATCATAGTGGACACATTACTGTGATCGCCAATCCGCTTACCCAGCATGGCGATTATGGGCATTTACCTCCTAATGCGTATAGCATAGTTAATAGGAGAGACCTACGTCCTGCAGTGGACTATCATAGGCTGAGGCATGTATGAGGGTAGCTATCAGTGTCGCGTTCGCGAAATTGTTAAATGTAACTTTAGTACAGATGGTGCCTTTTTTAGGCTCTAGTGCGAGAAGTGTGTCATTTTACGTCAGGTCCAAAACTTCGGAGGGCCATCTGCACTAAAAACCGTCGTACGAGACACGTGCAAAAACGAAATTTGGAACGAAATTTCATGTTTTTCGCACTTGTGTTGTAATGTACTATTATAAAACGCGACCCTGATCGAGAGTAGCTACGCGAAAATGGTCTCAGAAGACCTTCCCTTGATTTTAAAGTAATGAAGATTGGCGTTTACAGATTTTGGAAAAAAACATACAGGTTGCGAGAAAATGGTCATATTTGACCAACTCTTTTTTTATGCCAATTGATCCTGTTTTTGTTTCACTTTTTCCCGCGGCGGTAAAAGAGCTGTCTGCCAGTAGGGTAAGATGGGTCAAAACTTATACATAATAGAGTAAATTGGGGTAAAACATACATATAGTAAGGGAGGGTGGGACAAAACGCATATTTAATAGAGTAAATAGGCCAAAACTTATATTTAATAGATTGAATTGGGGTAAAACATACATTTAGTAAGGGACGGTGGGGTAAAACATATATTTAATAGAGTAAATTAGGGTAAAACGTATATTTGGGTCAATCACTTTTTTTATGTTGTTATTCTGTCACATCACCCAGGGGACAACAGTGTGATAGTTTGCTAGGGGAAAGTGTCCTACATTGTCTACTATCATGATTAGTGGGTGACCCACCTTGGAAGGGCCCCATAACTGTCAAAAAATTCAAAGTTTTGTCAATTTTAATGCCATTAAACTGTGAATTTAAGGGTGACCCAGGAGAACGTAACCACGGCAACGAGTGACATAAAAAAAGTTATTGACCCATTTAACAGAGTAAACAGAGTAAATAAAACATACATTTAGTATGGGAGGGTGGGGCAAAGCGTATATTTAATAGAGTAAATTCGGGTAAAACGTATATTTAACAGAGTAAATTGGGGTAAAACTTACATTTAGTATGGGAGAGTGGGGCAAAACGTATATTTAATAGAGTAAATTAGGGTAAAACGTATATTTAACACAGTAAATTGGGGTAAAACGTACATGAAGTAGGGTAAATTGGGGCAAAACGTATATTTAGTAGGGTAGGGTGGGGCAAACCGTATCGATAGTAGAGTAACGTCGGTTAAAAGGAATATTTAGGGTTTATGAGACCAACGCACCTGGTACAAGAGCTGTCCGCCATAAGCGCCGCGCCGGATATGATGGACTCGAGCCGCTCCTCCAGCGAGGGCCGCGTGCGCAACTCCGAGTAGGCGAGGGGCTCCATCACCATGCGTTCGTCGAAGTCGTCTAGGGCTTGGGCCAGCTCGCCGGGGCCTTCGACCGGGGGACGGGCGTTGCCTGCGAATTATCAATCAATCAATCAAATTTTTATTGATAAAATACAATAATTATACATGTCACATTGTTTACAACATAATTATTACATACATAAACAGAAAATAACATTATTATCCATACTAATATTTGAGGAAAAATAATTACATTTTGGTACATTATTATTTATGAGAAACTGTTATGTCTAACTACTAACTACATATTCCGATAACATTTTACAGATCTTTTCTATCATTTTACAAATTATGACTCAAATATAACTTTACTAATTAGGGCTCAAGAAATTGTAACCATTTTTTTTATATTTCATTTTCTGTTCACTGCTGTACGGGACATTTTAACTTTACAGACACCCAATTAGCGTGATATTAAAAACCCTTAATTGCAACCAGATTCGTAACGATATTCAAGTACGATATCTTTAGGAAATTAAGCATAATCGGTCTTTTTATATTATAATATCGCTTACAGTCTATAAAATTAACACCAAAACCGAGTTTAGTGCTTTAGTTGATTTTTAGTAGTTTCATTTAGTGCTTAATATTTCATTTAATCCTTGGATACTTTTAAACTTAAACTAAAACATTTTTTTATTTAGTTCACAGTTGCAGTGATCTTAGCTCGTGTAGCAGCCGTGTCATGTGTCATGTTACTTATTATATCCTATTATTCTATCTTTATTATATGCAATTATCCCGTCTCAATGATACTATATATTTACTTACCTTATAATCTATGCTCTCCACCCTACATATTTATTTATTTATTTATTTAATCTTTATTGCACAAAAGAAAATCTTATCGTACAAAAGGCGGACTTAATGCCACAGAGCATTCTCTACCAGTCAACCTTAAGGCAAAACAGAAAAGAATGTAGGCGGTGCAACTTGCAAACTTAATAAAAAGACATACTAAGATAGGATACATACATACATACATAAATATACCTACACTTACATAAATATATGCATAAATATATAAATATATACATATACTACAATATATATCTTACCATAAATTGTACAGTTGTACATATATATTTATATAACAATTCTATTTACATAATTTATTTATTTTCTTAATAACGCTCGCTTGTTGTTGTTCATTTCTATCTTCCAATGGGTTCCACGGAAGACCAGCGCTCCGGCATCAGATGTCAGAGCATATGCTGAGTGGTACCCTATTGTAGCCCCTACAGCAACACACTTTCTCACCTTTTTGTTTTTGTTTAGAGTCTGTATTTTTAATTTTATCTGTATTTTGTCTCTGTAGATGTAAGAATGTATCTTATTGTTCTGTGTGTAATTGTAGTTGTGCAATAAATGTTTTTTCTTTCTTTCTTTCTTTCTTTCTTTCTTTCTTAATTGTCGATATAAACCTGACCAATTAAAGTTTTTTTAGCGTTAGGAATGGCTCTCCCTTGAGCCACGCAAGCGATGGTGTCCACTGCTGAACAAACTGCACGCAACACGTAGTCGCGGTTCACTAGAGTATGTCTAACCAAGTCATAGTTATTACCTGTAGCAGGGGTAGTGTTAGGGATGGCTCTCCCTTGAGCCACGCAAGCGATGGTGTCCACTGCTGAACAAACTGCACGCAACACGTAGTCGCGGTTCGCTAGAGTATGTCTAACCAAGTCGTAGTTATTACCTGTAGCAGGGGTAGCGTTAGGGATGGCTCTCCCTTGAGCCACGCAAGCGATGGTGTCCATAGAACAAACTGCACGCAACACGTAGTCGCGGTTCGCTAGAGTATGTCTAACCAAGTCATAGTTATTACCTGTAGCAGGGGTAGCGTTAGGGATGGCTCTCCCTTGAGCCACGCAAGCGATGGTGTCCATAGAACAAACTGCACGCAACACGTAGTCGCGGTTCGCTAGAGTATGTCTAACCAAGTCATAGTTATTACCTGTAGCAGGGGTAGCGTTAGGGATGGCTCTCCCTTGAGCCACGCAAGCGATGGTGTCCACAGAACAAACTGCACGCAACACGTAGTAGCGGTAGGCTAGAGTATGTCTAAGCAAGTCATAGTTATTACCTGTAGCAGGGGTAGCGTTAGGGATGGCTCTCCCTTGAGCCACGCAAGCGATGGTGTCCACAGAACTGCACGCAACACGTAGTCGCGGTTCGCTAGAGTATGTCTAACCAAGTCATAGTTATTACGTGTAGCAGGGGTAGCGTTAGGGATGGCTCTCCCTTGAGCCACGCAAGCGATGGTGTCCACTGCTGAACAAACTGCACGCAATACGTAGTCGCGGTTCGCTAGAGTATGTCTAAGCAAGTCATAGTTATTACCTGTAGCAGGGGTAGCGTTAGGGATGGCTCTCCCTTGAGCCACGCAAGCGATGGTGTCCACTGCGGAACAAACTGCACGCAACACGTAGTCGCGGTTCGCTTTAGCGGCTGCCAGTTCTGGGTGACGGACGTACACCTGCAATAGAAGGAATTATTAGTATTTTTTTTTTAGCTGGAGGTATGTGGCCTATTTCACCATAATTACAAGTGTGACAATTGTAAAACTAAAATATCACTGTTAATGAAGTCACTGGCCTCCGTAGGCTACGACTACCGCTTACTATCGGACGGTCCATGTGCTAGTTCGCCACCAACATAAAATTACTATTAATAACGTTATTACATCGTTAATAAACTTCTTTTTACTTTTGGATGTTCGTGACAATTATGTATGTAAATTCTGTACACAAAACACAGGCAAAATACACATTTTTACAAAGAATATGACAGGTACAAAGGCGAACTTATCCCTGTAAGGGATCTCTTCCAGTTAACCTTTAAGCAAAGGAGTCGTCTATATGAAGCAAAAGATAGACAAACATACCGTGTACAGTGGAAAATATATTTGAGTAATACCAAAAACTTAACTGTTATTATACCAACTAACATAAACTCATACATCCAATACACATATAATTAAAAAATTTAATATATATACGTACATATACTACACATCAATAAATATAATACTCAACCAATTCACAAAATGTCGGAGAGCCACAATTATCATTAAGGCTTAGAACAATTTTCGTTAATTCTTGACATGAATTTCGTTAGTTCGACCTGTGTCAAATATCCTATCTACGATATTTAAGGTACTTCCCCTTCATGTCCCATAACTTTGGCACGCCCTGTGGTTTATTTAACAGCCTACCTTGGACGCAGTAAGCAGCATGGTGGAATGTTTCTTCAGAACAGCCCTGGCTGCGGCCAGATGGTCCTTCATCCTCGGTTCCTTGAGCTCGACGCCCTGTAGTTCATTTAACAGCCTACCTTGGTAGCTCCGATTGGGAGGAGGCGGACTTTAGCTTGTCCAAGTCCGATTCTATTTGTTCATAGAATGAGATGTGTTGTTATACTGTTGACCTACCTTGGACGCAGTCAGAAGCATGGTGGAATGTTACTAATGCATGGTGGAATGTGTAACTTTGGGACGCCCTGTGGTTTCTTTAACAGCCTACCTTGGACGCAGTAAGCAGCATGGTGGAATGCTTCTTCAGCACAGCCCTGGCTGCAGCCAGATGGTCCTTCATCCTCGGTTCCTTGAGCTCGACGCCCTATAGTTCATTTAACAGCCTACCTTGGACGCAGTAAGCAGCATGGTGGAATGTTTCTTCAGCACAGCCCTGGCTGCTGCCAGATGGTCCTTCATCCTCGGTTCCTTCAGCTCCTGTAGTTCATTTAACAGCCTACCTTGGACGCAGTAAGCAGCATAGTAGAATGTTTCTTCAGCACAGCCCTGGCTGCTGCCAGATGGTCCTTCATCCTCGGTTCCTTGAGCTCGTGATGGCGGTTCAGTTGTCGGGAACACTCGACTAGCTCCGATTGCGAGGAGGCGGACTTTAGCTTGTCTAAGTCCGATTCTATTTATTCATAGAATGAGATGTGTTGTTATACTGTTGACCTACCTTGGACGCAGTAAGCAGCATGGTGGAGTGCTAAAGAAACTCTTTAAAATAGGGCAATGGTAATATATTTACCACCTCATTTTGAAACTTATCCTGTCACTGAAACGTGTCAAAGCCAATGAAATTTTGGTGTGACTGATGCCCTATTAAGGGTTGACAGCTCCTACCTTGGACGCAGTAAGCAGCATGGTGGAATGTTTCTTCAGCACAGCCCTGGCTGGTGCCTGATGGTCCTTCATCCTCGGTTCCTTGAGCTCGTGCTGGCGACGCGCGGCGGCCGCGGCGAGGTCGGCGGCCGAGCGGCCCAGTTGTCGGGAACATGAGACTAGTTCCGATTGGGAGGAGGCGGACTTTAGCTTGTCCCGGTCCGATTGAAAGTTCTGACTTTTTAGAGACTTTACATCTCTTGTTATTATTATTGACGTGACAACGTCTTATAAATTGGTTTGCCGGTTTTTTAATGCATGTTAGTTGTAAGATGTATCATGATTTTTTGAAAAAAATATTTTTCAAGTTTCTTACCGGTTCTTCTTGGGTCAGCGGTGTAGGGTTCGAACCGGAAGTAGTTTTAATATCTAGACGATTCAAAAGAGTTTGTTGCTATTCCAATTTGAATAAAGAATTATTTGACTTTGATTCTATTTGTTCATAGAATGAGATGTGTTGTTATACTGTTGACCTACCTTGGACGCAGTAAGCAGCATGGTGGAATGTTTCTTCAGCACAGCCCTGGCTGCAGCCAGATGGTCCTTCATCCTCGGTTCCTTGAGCTCGTGCTGGCGATTCAGTTGTCGGGAGCACTCGACCAGCTCCGATTGCGAGGAGGCGGACTTTAGCTTATCTAAGTCCGATTCTATTTGTTCATAGAATGAGATGTGTTGTTATACTGTTGCTTACCTTGAACGCGGTCAGAAGCATGGTGGAATGTTTCTAATGCATGGTGGAATGTGTAACTTTGGGACGCCCTGTGGTTTCTTTAACAGCCTACCTTGGACGCAGTAAGCAGCATAGTAGAATGTTTCTTCAGCACAGCCCTGGCTGCAGCCAGATGGTCCTTCATCCTCGGTTCCTTGAGCTCGTGATGGCGGTTCAGTTGTCGGGAACACTCGACCAGCTCCGATTGCGAGGAGGCGGACTTTAGCTTGTCTAAGTCCGATTCTATTTGTTCATAGAATGAGATGTGTTGTTATACTGTTGACTTACCTTGGACGCAGTAAGAAGCATGGTGGAATGTTTCTAATGCATGGTGGAATGTGTAACTTTGGGACGCCTGTTGACGTACTGTTGATTAATACATTTGTAATTCATAAAATGTTGGTATGGATGTCGATAGAAAAGTCGATATTTAACTAAGCACTAGTGACAAACGCATTTTTGCTCCCGTCATCCGGGGTTTGGTTGTTATACTGTTGACCTACCTTGGACGCAGTAAGCAGCATGGTGGAATGCTTCTTCAGCACAGCCCTAGCTGCAGCCAGATGGTCCTTCATCCTCGGTTCCTTGGGACGCCCTGTGGTTCATTTAACAGCCTACCTTAGACGCAGTAAGCAGCATGGTAGAATGCTTCTTCAGCACAGCCCTAGCTGCTGCTAGATGGTCCTTCATCCTCGGTTTCTTGAGTTCGACGCCCTGTAGTTCATTTAACAGCCTACCTTGGACGCAGTAAGCAGCATGGTGGAATGTTTCTTCAGCACAGCCCTGGCTGGTGCCTGATGGTCCTTCATCCTCGGTTCCTTGAGCTCGTGCTGGCGACGCGCGGCGGCCGCGGCGAGGGCGGCGGCCGAGCGGCCCAGTTGTCGGGAACATGAGACTAGTTCCGATTGGGAGGAGGCGGACTTTAGCTTGTCCCGGTCCGATTGAAAGTTCTGACTTTTTAGAGACTTTACATCTCTTGTTATTATTATTGACGTGACAACGTCTTATAAATTGGTTTGCCGGTTTTTTAATGCATGTTAGTTGTAAGATGTATCATGATTTTTTGAAAAAAATATTTTTCAAGTTTCTTACCGGTTCTTCTTGGGTCAGCGGTGTAGGGTTCGAACCGGAAGTAGTTTTAATATCTAGACGATTCAAAAGAGTTTGTTGCTATTCCAATTTGAATAAAGAATTATTTGACTTTGATTCTATTTGTTCATAGAATGAGATGTGTTGTTATACTGTTGACCTACCTTGGACGCAGTAAGCAGCATGGTGGAATGTTTCTTCAGCACAGCCCTGGCTGCAGCCAGATGGTCCTTCATCCTCGGTTCCTTGAGCTCGTGCTGGCGATTCAGTTGTCGGGAGCACTCGACCAGCTCCGATTGCGAGGAGGCGGACTTTAGCTTATCTAAGTCCGATTCTATTTGTTCATAGAATGAGATGTGTTGTTATACTGTTGCTTACCTTGAACGCGGTCAGAAGCATGGTGGAATGTTTCTAATGCATGGTGGAATGTGTAACTTTGGGACGCCCTGTGGTTTCTTTAACAGCCTACCTTGGACGCAGTAAGCAGCATAGTAGAATGTTTCTTCAGCACAGCCCTGGCTGCAGCCAGATGGTCCTTCATCCTCGGTTCCTTGAGCTCGTGATGGCGGTTCAGTTGTCGGGAACACTCGACCAGCTCCGATTGCGAGGAGGCGGACTTTAGCTTGTCTAAGTCCGATTCTATTTGTTCATAGAATGAGATGTGTTGTTATACTGTTGACTTACCTTGGACGCAGTAAGAAGCATGGTGGAATGTTTCTAATGCATGGTGGAATGTGTAACTTTGGGACGCCTGTTGACGTACTGTTGATTAATACATTTGTAATTCATAAAATGTTGGTATGGATGTCGATAGAAAAGTCGATATTTAACTAAGCACTAGTGACAAACGCATTTTTGCTCCCGTCATCCGGGGTTTGGTTGTTATACTGTTGACCTACCTTGGACGCAGTAAGCAGCATGGTGGAATGCTTCTTCAGCACAGCCCTAGCTGCAGCCAGATGGTCCTTCATCCTCGGTTCCTTGGGACGCCCTGTGGTTCATTTAACAGCCTACCTTAGACGCAGTAAGCAGCATGGTAGAATGCTTCTTCAGCACAGCCCTAGCTGCTGCTAGATGGTCCTTCATCCTCGGTTTCTTGAGTTCGACGCCCTGTAGTTCATTTAACAGCCTACCTTGGACGCAGTAAGCAGCATGGTAGAATGTTTCTTCAGCACAGCCCTGGCTGCGGCCAGATGGTCCTTCATCCTCGGTTCCTTGAGCTCGTGCTGGCGACGCGCGGCGGCCGCGGCGAGGTCGGCGGCCGAGCGGCCCAGTTGTCGGGAACATGAGACTAGCTCCGATTGGGAGGAGGCGGACTTTAGCTTGTCTAAGTTAGATTCTATTTGTTCATAGAATGAGATGTGTTGTTATCAGTGATCGGATTAGGTAGTGCCATTTCGCGGGACTTCAGTACGTTATCTTAGTGTGGACATAACTTCTAAGCCCGACATTTAATACGAAAAGTAAAATTTTTGTTCGAAAATTTACAATTTTATAGTCTATATTTTGTTTACTTGCCTTTGTTAATGTTTTTCTAGTTGTTAATTTCACAATCGTAGTTAAATGATTGGTTTAATCAATCATTTTTACTTCTTTACCGGACTTTGAGACGCTCTTATTGGGACTCTTTTGGCCGATCTCACTGGACTTTGATTTCGTTCTAACTGGACTGAGGTTCTGGTGGTCAAAAGTAGAGCAGTCGTAGAGTTTTCTTTAATAATTGTTTTGCTTCTACTACTGTTAGTACCAGCTATAAAAACATCAAATAAAAGATGTATTCACAATTACAAAATCCTTTTATTTTTTCATGTTTCTTCAATATATGACATAACAAGAAAATGATCTGTAAAAAAAAAGTCCCATGATCCCGAGGCTTATCCATGTTAAGTATAATGTTTAAGGTCATTCACCCGAAATGGCACTATCGAATCCGATCACTGGTTGTTATACTGTTGACCTACCTTGGACGCAGTAAGCAGCATGGTAGAATGCTTCTTCAGCACAGCCCTAGCTGCTGCCAGATGGTCCTTCATCCTCGGTTCCTTGAGCTCGTGATGGCGGTTCAGTTGTCGGGAACATGAGACTAGCTCCGATTGCGAGGAGGCGGACTTTAGCTTGTCTAAGTCCGATTCTATTTGTTCATAGAATGAGATGTGTTGTTATACTGTTGACCTACCTTGGACGCAGTAAGCAGCATGGTGGAATGTTTCTAATGCATGGTGGAATGTGTAACTTTGGGACGCCCTGTGGTTTCTTTAACAGCCTACCTTGGACGCAGTAAGCAGCATGGTGGAATGTTTCTTCAGCACAGCCCTAGCTGCAGCCAGATGGTCCTTCATCCTCGGTTCCTTGAGCTCGTGATGGCGGTTCAGTTGTCGGGAACACTCGACCAGCTCCGATTGGGAAGAGGCGGACTTTAGCTTGTCTAAGTCCGATTCCATTTGTTCATAGAATGAGATGTGCTGTTATACTGTTGACCTACCTTGGACGCAGTAAGCAGCATGGTGGAATGTTTCTTCAGCACAGCCCTGGCTGCAGCCAGATGGTCCTTCATCCTCGGTTCCTTGAGCTCGTGCTGGCGGTTCAGTTGTCGGGAACACTCGACTAGCTCCGATTGCGAGGAGGCGGACTTTAGCTTGTCCAGGTCCGATTGAAAGTTCTGACTTTTTAGAGACTTTACATCTCTTGTTATTATTATTGACGTGACAACGTCTTATAAATTGGTTTGCCGGGTGACACTTCAAGAAACTGCGTTACGCTCCGCTCACGTTATCCGCTCACAATGAGAGCGAGTGAGAGGCACGCGTTGTCGTTGACACGTAAAACTTTCGCCCGTATACCGACTTTACAGGCAACCAATTTTTTATATTTCAATTTATTTAAAATCAGTTCTTATGTTTTTTTTTTAATGCATGTTAGTTGTAAGATGTATCATGATTTTTTGAAAAAATAATTTCCGCCATGTTTCTTACCGGTTCTTCTTGGGTCAGCGGTGTAGGGTTCAAATCGGAAGTAGTTTTAATATCTAGACGATTCAAAAGAGTTTGTTGCTATTCCAATTTGAATAAAGAATTATTTGACTTTGACTTTGATTCTATTTGTTCATAGAATGAGATGTGTTGTTATACTGTTGACCTACCTTGGACGCAGTAAGCAGCATGGTGGAATGCTTCTTCAGCACAGCCCTACCTGCAGCCAGATGGTCCTTCATCCTCGGTTCTTTGACTTTTGATGCGGTGATTATGATTCTTTAGATTGGGGACTCTTTATATCCAAACCCTTAATAGGGCAATGGTATTATATTTATCACCTCATTTTGAAACTTGTCCTGTCACTGAAATGTGTCAAAGCCAATGAAATTTTGGTGTGACTGATGCCCTATTAAGGGTTGACAGCTCCTACCTTGGACGCAGTAAGCAGCATGGTGGAATGCTTCTTCAGCACAGCCCTAGCTGCTGCCAGATGGTCCTTCATCCTCGGTTCCTTGAGCTCGTGATGGCGGTTCAGTTGTCGGGAACACTCGACTAGCTCCGATTGGGAGGAGGCGGACTTTAGCTTGTCTAAGTCCGATTCTATTTGTTCATAGAATGAGATGTGTTGTTATACTGTTGCTTACCTTGGACGCGGTCAGAAGCATGGTGGAATGTTTCTAATGCATGGTGGAATGTGTAACTTTGGGACGCCCTGTGGTTTCTTTAACAGCCTACCTTGGACGCAGTAAGCAGCATGGTGGAATGCTTCTTCAGCACAGCCCTAGCTGCAGCCAGATGGTCCTTCATCCTCGGTTCCTTCAGCTCGTGATGGCGGTTCAGTTGTCGGTAACACTCGACCAGCTCCGATTGGGATGAGGCGGACTTTAGCTTGTCTAAGTCCGATTCTATTTGTTCATAGAATGAGATGTGTTGTTATACTGTTGACCTACCTTGGACGCAGTCAGAAGCATGGTGGAATGTTTCTAATGCATGGTGGAATGTGTAACTTTGGGACGCCCTGTGGTTTCTTTAACAGCCTACCTTGGACGCGGTCAGAAGCATGGTGGAATGTTTCTAATGCATGGTGGAATGTGTAACTTTGGGACGCCCTGTGGTTTCTTTAACAGCCTACCTTGGACGCAGTAAGAAGCATGGTGGAATGTTTCTACTGCATGGTGGAATGTGTAACTTTGGGACGCCCTGTGGTTTCTTTAACAGCCTACCTTGGACGCAGTAAGCAGCATGGTGGAATGCTTCTTCAGCACAGCCCTAGCTGCAGCCAGATGGTCCTTCATCCTCGGTTCCTTCAGCTCGTGATGGCGGTTCAGTTGTCGGTAACACTCGACCAGCTCCGATTGGGATGAGGCGGACTTTAGCTTGTCTAAGTCCGATTCTATTTGTTCATAGAATGAGATGTGTTGTTATACTGTTGACCTACCTTGGACGCAGTCAGAAGCATGGTGGAATGTTTCTAATGCATGGTGGAATGTGTAACTTTGGGACGCCCTGTGGTTTCTTTAACAGCCTACCTTGGACGCGGTCAGAAGCATGGTGGAATGTTTCTAATGCATGGTGGAATGTGTAACTTTGGGACGCCCTGTGGTTTCTTTAACAGCCTACCTTGGACGCAGTAAGAAGCATGGTGGAATGTTTCTAATGCATGGTGGAATGTGTAACTTTGGGACGCCCTGTGGTTTCTTTAACAGCCTACCTTGGACGCAGTAAGCAGCATGGTGGAATGCTTCTTCAGCACAGCCCTGGCTGCAGCCAGATGGTCCTTCATCCTCGGTTCCTTCAGCTCGACGCCCTATAGTTCATTTAACAGCCTACCTTGGACGCAGTAAGCAGCATGGTAGAATGCTTCTTCAGCACAGCTCTAGCTGCCGCCAGATGGTCCTTCATCCTCGGTTCCTTCAGTTCGACGCCCTATAGTTCATTTAACAGCCTACCTTGGACGCAGTAAGCAGCATAGTAGAATGCTTCTTCAGCACAGCCCTGGCTGCGGCCAGATGGTCCTTCATCCTCGGTTCCTTGAGCTCGTGCTGGCGACGCGCGGCGGCCGCGGCGAGGTCGGCGGCCGAGCGGCCCAGTTGTCGGGAACACTCGACAAGTTCCGATTGGGATGAGGCGGATTTTAGCTTGTCTAAGTCCGATTCCACCTGGAAAAGGTATATGATTAGAGCACGTGTGGACAGAGATATAGTATGTTACTGCCTGCGACCATATATAACATGGACATCTAAAGCCAGCTCAAAAATGCCCCCTAAATCAATTGTTCAATTGTGCCAAGATGGGCAGGACATAACGCTTTTATCAACACCGCGCATATTTCGGCGCAACATCTTTGACAAATGTTTATAGAAAATAGCCAATCAAAACTTTGATGAACCAATCACAACTATTTTAAAACGGCGGTTTAAGTTTTTATGGGGTGACATTGAAATTCATTGACGTGATGCATTAAAGAGGGTGTAACATTTGTCAACTAAAATTCAGGACCGTTTTTGTAAGGCAATTTACTATGGTGTGCGGCTTCCATGTATTATTTGTTCGTAGGTTACTGCAGACATTGGGAAACTGAACTTAGCGGGCTTAGGACTAGCGTTGAAAATTTCCGGATTAAATCCAGTTTCTTTCCAAACAGCTTGTTTTTTCCGGATTTTTTCGAAAAAAATTATGAAATTTTCAACTTTAATTTTCAACTCTAAACAGTCTAAACCAAGGAGAATTAGGTCTAATATTCACTTATACTAGGAGAACGCGATATCACCGAGGAAGAATAAATTGAAACAGATGGAAAGGAGTGACAGTGACATTGATTATTTCTGTAAAAACCCGAAAAAAAAACGAAATTTTCATACATTTCCGAAAAAAACAATTCGATTTTTTCCGACGTTTTCAACGCCACTTAGGACGTATTGAGGTATTATTTACATTAGTGTTATGCAGTGGCGGCTGTACCTAAAGTGCGCTCGTGCGCTGCACTACCATAAAATTTAACAGAATCAATATCATCAACAATCATTTTTAAATACTCCACGACATTCTTATATTTTTATTTTCATATTTAAATAATAATTATATAACCATTCACTATAGCGAAGTCCTTATAACTATTTGTTTCGCTCGCACTAAGTCATCCGTGCGCTCGGCGTAGCGCACTCGTTATCAAGTTCTAATTGTATAGGAATCGCGTAAACACCTCTGGCGCGTGAGACGGAAGACGCTACGTACAAACTGTATGAAGAAATTTGCGAATTTCGAGCGGCGTCCCGACTGGGCGGTGCCGATTTGCCGATGATTTCCGGAATTTACCGAATCGACACGAAGCGGCTGCCGCCAGCGTGGCGCGCTGTATTGCGCTTTATTACGTGGACGTTCTTATTTTTAAAATTTTTAGCATAATAAAATTATAACATTTTAACTGTAGGTAAAGTAAATTAAATAGTATTTTATGAAGTCAAAAGCTATAAGTGTGCGAATGTGTGTGTGAAAATGAACGTGCAAAACATTTTTAAATTACGACATTATTTTTCATACTAAGTGCACCACCGGTTCTCGAAGTCAGCAGCCGCCACTGGTGTTATGTTCTTTTTACGGTGAGGTAGAAAATTTTGCCATTTTGGACCCATATATACTTATAGCTGCTCTTCAATTCTGACTTTGTATACCAAAGTAATTGCCGCGCTTGCCTCGTGAGATCTTCATTAAAATAAATGGGTGTCTTATCATTATCATTATACACGTCCGCATTAGTAAGACGTATGGATTTTTTCTTTGCCATCCATTCCGATCGCGCAGTTACTGATGCAAACGTTACGATAACCGGGCGCGGTAACGGCTTATTTTCTTTGTTGGTTTTTTCTGCGCCTACCCTCATAACTTCAGAAATATGAACAGGGCTTAAATCAATGTTTCTAGCCAATTTCTCTACCGTAGTTCTAATATTCTCTCCCTCTTTTTGTTGCAATCCACAAATCTCAATGTTCCTTTCTCGGCCTTTGGCCTTCAAATATGAGATTCGTTCCTCCAACGCTTTATTTTGTTTTTCCAAATTTGTGTTTTTTTTGTTCTAGAGCCACTACTTTTCGTTCAATTTTTTGTTGTTTCTCCACTAAGTCATCATATTGTTTTGCATAGAAATCTACTGACGCCACAAGATCATCCAACGTAACTTTCATTGTCACCAATAACTCCAACTTTTTATTAACTTCTGTGAGTATTGAACTTGGTGACGCCGTCTGCATGTCCAGGCTCAGAGTAGCGTCGGCGACAGGCGTCCTTTGTCCCCCAGCACAAGTTACACACATACCCGTTGCCGAGGAGACACATTTTTTATGTAGCACTCCGCCACAGCTACCTGTGCACTTAACGCTTTTAGTCGGGGGAAGAAAAGTTTTTGGTCACATTAAATCCTACAGTTTTGGAAGCTTTTTCTAATGAATATTTAGAGTATACAGATTCACACCATGCAATAATCCCCAGTGCCGCGCGAGAGCTTTTCATCCAGTCGAGGACTTGAAGGTCAATAATTGGAACAGCACGTTCAATAATTTCTACCCTCGAGATTATGCATTAATTCTATTGTTTCAGATGATTTATAATTAAGGAAAAAAAAATCCCCAGTTTTTTCGTAAAGCTTATACAAAAAAAACTATACCTTAATTTTTTTTTCCTTATTTGATAAAAAATATAACTTACAAAATCTTGCGCAATTCGAAAATTTGGTCATTGGACCAAAATAAAGATATAAACGTCTTAGTAACTTTTCTCCGCGGTGACACAGTTGCATCTATTTTTTTTTCACTGTTATTATTTTATTTTGCTTATAAGACGTTTCAATGAAAACGTACAGCCACGATGATCTATTTCTTAGATAATATGTTTATTAACACGCAAAATAAAAATAAAATATTTGAAATATATTAAGTGCTTTACGAGCAATCGACATTAACAGCTATAATCTTAAAACGAATGTTTTTTAAATCCCGCCTTCCCGCGCATGTGCCTACGATACGTGTGCGGCGATGCCGTGCGCTGTGCGTGAAAGAGAGAGGTATAATTATATATACAGGGTGTGGCCAATAATAGGAGCTTTAAATTTAAGCGATGAATCTTTGGACTATACGCAATTACCTAGACCTTATCATAATGCTTCAAAGTTAACCAACTCTGAGATATAGCACTTCAAAGTTGCAATACATAATCAATGTATTTAACCATCGTTAAATTGTCGTTAACGATCGTTAGATGTCTTGGTACAAGGTGGTTTCTTGGTACCGAGGCGAAGTTTCATAATCTACTCAATCGAAACTAGTTCTTAAGCCCAGGTATAAAGAACAACTAATCGCGTGAGAACACGTTTATTTTGACAAGTTTGTTTCAAAATTCTCCAAAAAGATGCCCTAGCAACAAAGAGGTTTTACTTTATCATCGGAAGTTTACAATGACACCTCGAAAAAGACAGCGAACCTAGCACATCTTGGGTTTGATTGCCGCTCGCGAAATTGTGGCGGATACTCGTCTCGTTTTGATTGTATTGATTAAAAAAGCCGCGAGAAGGCCGTGAGTGACTATCAAACACAAGATGTGCTAGACCCACCAACGACTGTTTTGTACTGTAGAGGGGTGCTTGTCGTGTCGCATAACGTCGATTGTCCTAAATTTTTTTGGCCGAGAATGTTTGGCATAATGTTACATGGCATACTACTTGTTTAGCCTACTTAATTTTGCGCATACACGTTTAAAATACCTACACCATATTTATTCTAATATTCATTACTCGAACGTCAAATGACCTAAAGCATAATAATCCTAATGTTCATTGTAATAAATATTGCTTTCCCTACTACTCGAACTGTCAATTTTCACTACGCCTACTTTTATTATGTCCGAAATTTCATTCAAAAAGGCATTTTATTAACAACATGCAAAACATTTGAACAACAGGGTGAATGGTTAAAAAAATATTCAAGTAATAAACTTGGGTAAAACCGACGTGGATTGGTTAGATTTCGTAGCTAGGGCGGAGTGAATGGCGTAGTCTTTAAATACTTAAGTATTTTTAATCAATTGTTTACACATCCGCATACTTACAAAACCAAAAAAAGGGGGGACGGAGGGCGAAGCCCCCCGCATTAAAAAAGAAATAATCTGAACCTTCCCCTACCTTAACCTGGATAGGTTCGTTAGGTACCTTTTATCCCTTAGAGCGGAAATAGAAGCGGGGCTTCGTCGACCGGTTCCCAGGTCAAAATTGCTTACTTAAATTCTTTGGACAACAGGGCTAATTATTCAGTAATAATTAACTATAAGGAATCAAAAATTTTTTTTAATTAGTTAAAGGTAGGTAATCACTTTTAGTACATTAAATAGTAAGAACATCACCATTATGAACAATATTTTTTCGATACATATACATTAGACACAAAGATCATTAGGACAAACAATATTTAGGAACAACCAAGTTAGGATTAACAATTTCGTCATAACAAAAATATGCGCAACAATGTTTATGCCATACATTTTTCGGCGTAAAGTTGTTATGCGACAAATTTTTCGAAATAAAAACATTATGCCACCCGATATAGACCCACTGTAGAGGTTTTGATTTTTATTTGAATTCCAACAAATATGTTATACCTACTAGATTGTGCACCAAAAAACATAATTTAGCAAAAACGAGACTTATTTCAACACTAGGTCCTAGAGTGGATATTTCTTTATAAGCTAGGAACGGTCCTGGCGAGAAGTTTACTGCTGCTAGGGTGTCCTTGTCTAACGTCTTGTCGGATACCTAAAACAATATTTTAGACTAGAAGAAATGGTAGAAAACTTTTTAATCATTACAATCGAAAAGAGGTGGGTATCTGCCAGTTGCTGTCTAACACAAGATTTGCTAAGCCGCACATGGCATATTTATAGCAGTCCCTTTGCTTTACCTAAGACAGGACAGTTATAAGGTAACCATAAAAACATCAGTTTCAGGTAAAACCGTGATCGGTCATTGGTTAATCAAGCTTTGTTATGAAGTAGCCATAGCGACGTCAGCATCCGTGTAACTCGCGGGATCGGTCATTGGCCACCCGAGTTTTGTTATAATGTAACCATAGCAACGTCAGCATCGTTGTTGAACATAGTTCGGCAAAAGGCGTTGATAACGAATCAGGCTTTGTTGTAATGTAACCACAGCAACATCAGCATCCGTGGAATTCGCGGACTCGGCCATTGGCTAACTGAGTTTTGTTATTATTTAACCATAGTAACGTCTACGTCATTGGTGAACAGATTTCGGCAAAAGTCGTTAATAACGAATCGATCCCGATCAGTACTGTGTACCGTGTACCGACTAATTTACGAACTGTAACAAGTGACTCAACAATCCCGGTTTGCGACTGTACCTTCTGTTTGACAATGACAACATCACTCGGCCTGTCCTTTTCTTTTTTCGTCTCTTTTTAATCAATATAGTCCAATAGGGACGGGTAGCCACGAGAAAGCCGAGTGTTTCAGTCACACACAAGATATGCTAAGCCCCCGGATACTTACACAATCGTTTTATAAGCCATTTGTCCCGTGTTTTGTTTGGCCATGGTCATTTCAATAGAAAGGGACACAATTCTGACAGGAGTCATCTCACGAAGACCGTTTTTGTTTTACTCTTTAGTGCACAATTTAGTAGTGGTATCTTTGCATTCGAAGCCATAGACCATGCAGTTGTAAATGCGAACTTTTTTATGTGAAGTCACTTTCTCTACTATTACAACATAATGACAATTTACGTCAAGTTGTTATATCAAAACATTACCAAAAATAATAAAATAAATTATAAAATTGCGAATTGCGATGCACACGAAGCACATAATTAATAAGAAAAGTAAGCCAATCATTGTGTAAACGACTTGTCAACGAATATTATCTGAGTTGATAATAGAACCAAGCACTATTGTTGTCATCTCAAAGCAACGTATACCAAATGCAGTTCTGACTGTGACCTGTGGGTTTTCACTTCCAACCAGATTAACAGTAAAATTCTTACTTAGTTTCGACAAGATCCTGTTCTCAGTACGTGTTATGTCGTGTCAGAGTGGAGTCAAATAAAGAAGCAGATCGTATCGTCGACATCATCGTAGTCGTGCCTATGTCTACAAATTCAATTAATATAAGTGCAAGTTGAGTGGTTAAGAGTTCACCCGGTGAGATATGTGATTAGTGCACTATTTTTGTTGTAACCGTTTACCTAATAAATTGTTTTGAAGTCACTTTATGGCGTTTTACTAATTTAGTTATTTCGTCAGTTCACACCTGATAATTGAGATTGTGATCTGTTACGTAATGTTGAAAAAGTGACAAAGTAATCAATAAGTAGATAGGTATGTTTAATAAGCAATACTGATTCATTTAGATTCAATAATACGCGAAACCGATAGTACCTAAATGTCAATGTCAAATGTTCGACTGGACACATAATGTCTGCAGTACATTGCTGGGTCGATTAACTTTGTTAGAAAAATATAGAAAATTTATTTTTGTTTTTAATTAATTAAAACCATTTGGAGTTATTACTGATTAGTTAAAGGGTCTATGTTTTCATTTATTGCTCTTATTACAGGCCACACCCTGTATACATTTTTGAATAATTGTAATGTAACACCTCATTTTGCGTCGGGAATTAAATACAGGCCCCTAATAGGTTACAAGTTGTATAGGTGCCTACATTTTTAATCGTCAGTTCAAAAACTGCTTAATACCTATTTATTTTACTACTAATTTTTATTTAAGACGTTTCTACTTCCTTCCTACGAAATTCCTTCTGTAATTTGACGCACCGTCCTTTCTACATAGTACCCCACCTACGTTTATCCGCTGCCGCGCATTTATGACGTCAGCGCCGCTCCGATTTATTTTAACAATAACCATTTCGAAAATTGTAGGAAATGCTTAGAGTATACATAGGGGATTTTTTTGGTATTGTGCCACAACTAATTATTGACAAGAGGTACATTAAAAAAATAAAATGTAGAATTAATGTGCCTGCACGTAAATCAGTTAAAAGTGTAAAAAAAATAGTTAGCATTGAGTCACTGACGTAATTTTTTCTTTGGATGAGTATAATTGTCGGGTCATTATAGTAAAAAATCACCATTTGTTTAATTTCTGTTCGATTGTTATGAATTTTAAAAATAATTTTATTTTTTCAGACTATATCTACGATTATTCAGTGGTGACTTTTTAAAATATTGTCTTAAATATTCAGTTAGGCCCCTCGGATAATAAATCCCTACTGTAGGATTTATTGTTTATTTTTATTAAAAAATTAAATCTTAATATTGATTTTATGAAAAAACCTCCACACATTTATCAGGGATAATTAGAACCATAGAGGGAGAATTAGACGATGTTTTATCATATTCCTGAAATAAGTATACTGTAGGATTTAATGTAATTTTCTCGAACAAGTTAAAGTTTAGCTCCCGGACTATTTCGGCTTTGGCCACATATTGCCTACACTTTTTACAATTAGCCATATTAATCAAATACGATATCGAAATACGTTGACACACCGTAAACACGTAATAATAATTATGGAACGTCCGCGCACTGAGAGCATCGAGGCGAGACTGTGGTTGTGGTATATGTGGCGGACATCTCTGCAAGTGAGGATATACTTACAGCCCGATGGCGGGAGAGCAGCTGGTGCACGTCCACACAGTCTGCGAGGATCAGCAGACGGGTGACGGCGGAGAGCAGGTTGCGGCGGACCATGGACGGACAGTGGTTGTGGTATATGTGGCGGACATCTCTGCAAGTGAGGATATACTTACAGCCCGATGGCGGGAGAGCAGCTGGTGCACGTCCACACAGTCTGCGAGGATCAGCAGACGGGTGACGGCGGAGAGCAGGTTGCGGCGGACCATGGACGGACAGTGGTTGTGGTATATGTGGCGGACATCTCTGCAAGTGAGGATATACTTACAGCCCGATGGCGGGAGAGCAGCTGGTGGACGTCCACACAGTCTGCGAGGATCAGCAGACGGGTGACGGCGGAGAGCAGGTTGCGGCGGACCATGGACGGACAGTGGTTGTGGTATATGTGGCGGACATCTCTGCAAGTGAGGATATACTTACAGCCCGATGGCGGGAGAGCAGCTGGTGCACGTCCACACAGTCTGCGAGGATCAGCAGACGGGTGACGGCGGAGAGCAGGTTGCGGCGGACCATGGACGGACAGTGGTTGTGGTATATGTGGCGGACATCTCTGCAAGTGAGGATATACTTACAGCCCGATGGCGGGAGAGCAGCTGGTGGACGTCCACACAGTCTGCGAGGATCAGCAGACGGGTGACGGCGGAGAGCAGGTTGCGGCGGACCATGGACGGACAGTGGTTGTGGTATATGTGGCGGACATCTCTGCAAGTGAGGATATACTTACAGCCCGATGGCGGGAGAGCAGCTGGTGCACGTCCACACAGTCTGCGTGGTTCACTGTGTTTTTTTTTTTTTTTTTTTTTTTTTTTTTTTTTTTTTTTTTTTTTTTTTTTTTTTTTTTTTTTTTTTTTTTTTTTTTGTGGCGGTCAGTATCTCTGCAAGGTAATATACTTACAGCCCGATGGCGGGAGAGCAGTTGGTGCACGTCCACACAGTCTGCGAGGATCAGCAGACGGGTGACGGCGGAGAGCAGGTTGCGGGCGGCGCGGACCATGGACGAGCGGACTGCTGAAGCGCAGGGTTCTTCGGAGAACTCACGAGCTGCAAGGCTCATGGCCGCTCCTGGAGAGATTAACGCTTTTAGGCACAAAGAAACATGGCGATACTCACCCCGCTATCAGCTATCACCGCCGGGCGAGTATCGGCATGTCTCTTTTTTTTACACGGAAGTGCGTATCTTTTGTTCGTGTTTATAGCTGATAGTTCATAGCTTAGCAGCTCGCAGTGAGACCAGTGCCTTAGTTTAGGGCGTTTAGGCATTATGATTAGAACGTTAGAAACACAAGGTACTAAGAACAGGATGCACCACAATCACATATGGCAGCCCGATCAGCGTCCTTTCTCTCTCGAATTGGACGTAGATCCTATAGTTAATGTTCAATGATATGACCTCCTCCCCTTTCGTAAGAGTCGACTAAGGGATTGAAGTGTCACTGACCATTTTACAAGATTGATGATGGGCAGCAGCGTCATCATAGTGGACACATTACTGCGATCGCTAATCCGCTTGCCCAGCGTGGCGATTATAGGCATTTACCTCCTAATGCGTCTATACGCATAGTTAATAGGAGAGGCCTACGTCTAGCAGTGGACTATCATAGGCTGATGATAATGATGTTAGGAACACAAGGCACTAAGGGAGGCTACACTGAGGCGGAGAGGAGCGGAAATGTGCAAAATTGGCCAATGAGACCGCATGACAGTGTTTCCAATTTAGAATTTGAAGAATGTAATTGGACAATTTTGCACATCACAGCCGCATCCTAAGGACGGGATGCACCACAACTACATATGGCAGCCCGATCAGCGTCCTTTATAGTAGCGTCCCATAGTAAAAATTCATTGATATGACCTCAGTCAGAATGAATTATCCAAAGTTTGAGCGATGAATAAAAACTCACTCTGCATATCTATATAATCTGGCTAGCTATCTGCATGCATCCGGGAAAGCGTAGTCACCATCTATCATCATCGTCGTCATAATTTCGGCCGGAAAAGGTCCACTCCTGGACAAAAGACTCCTACTCCTCCTCCTGTACTAACCAGCCTTCCTGACTTCCTCAACAGCAGCCAGCATCTCTCTCGTGATCTCAGGGTTCTCGTAGACGATGGTCTGCCCTCGCTCTATGATCCCCGTGGCTCGCTCTACTGTGGTCACTAGAACACTTGTCCGCTTACTCACCAGCTTTCCTGACTTCCTCAACAGCAGCCAGCATCTCTCTCGTGATCTCCGGATTCTCGTAGGCGATGGTCTGCCCTCGTTCTATGAAGATCTCCGTGGCTCGCTCCACTGTTGCCACTAGGGCACTGGCTCGCTTGGACTTGCCCGCTGTAACAGAAAGGCTTCATATAATAGCATGCATTTATTTTCGAAGAACAAAGACTCAACCCTTAGTGTCTGCACATTTGCGATTTTTTATGGAGGCGAAATCACCGCGAATTTGCCGCGTGCATATTTTGTATAGAAATCGCTTTCAAATCGCCCAAATGAAACGCCAGTGTGAACAGGTCCTTAAAACAGGGATTAGAACCGGTTTTTTTAGAAAAACCTCGCAACAGCCCAATATAATTTTTTTTTTGTACTCTTTATGTAGTACTCAATATTTTATGTAGTTAACATCGTATTTTTAAATTACTCCATTAACAAAGAATTTATACACCAAAGAACGAAAAAAAACCGTTCTTTTGTACAGAAAATACCGGTATCTAATCCCTGCCTTATTACCAGAGTAATATAAGTATAACATATACCAGGTTAAACTCACGTATATTTTCTCAAACGTGAGACAAATGTTTTGGAGAGTCTAGCACTCCAATACAACCACGACGACTGCGCGGCTGCGACCATATATAACATGTGACGTCTAACGCCAGCTCACAATTGCCCCCAAAAGCAATTGTTCAATTGTGCCAAGATGGGCAGGACATAGCGCTTTTCTTAACACCGCGCATATGTCGACGCAACATCTTTGACAAATTCTTATAGAATACAGCCAATCAAAACTTTGCTGGACTAATCACAACTATTTTTAAATGACGGTTTAAGGTTTTATAGGTTGATATTGAAATTCATTACTGTGATGCATTGAAGAGGGGGTGACACTTATCAACTACAATTCATCCGTTTCTGAAAGGCAATTTAATATGGCGTGTGGCTTCCACGTTTTATTTGTTCGTAGCTGCGCGGCAATTCTAAAAATATTTTAATCATATGTTCGTGTTCAATATTTCTCACAGACAATTATGTATCAGCATTCTTGGCTATTTAAAATGTCCGCTCTGATGGTGAATGTAATGCGACCATAAATAACATGGACGTCTAACTCCAGCTCAAAAATGCCCCCCAATTGTTCAATTGTGCCAAAATGGGCAGGACATAGCGCTTTTCTTAACACCGCGCATATGTCGACGCAACATCTTTAACAAATTCTTATAGAATACAGCCAATCAAAACTTTGCCGGACTAATCACAACTATTTTTAAATGGCGGTTTAAGGTTTTATAGGTTGATATTGAAATTCATTACTGTGATGCATTGAAGAGGGGGTGACACTTGTCAATTCAAATTCAGGACCGTTTTTGAAAGGTAATTTAGTATGGCGTGCGGCTTGCATGTTTTATATGTTCGTAGTCTCAGACATATCAACATGCCCATGCTGTTTGTCTATTAAAAATGGCCGCTCCCATATATCTGATGGGAATGTATCTCAATACACTTACGTCTCTTCTTCTTCGCCTGCTTGTCCTTGCTGTTCACGAGCGTGGTGACCTGCAGCACCAGCGGTTCGAGGGTCCGCTCCACCGAGGTGGTCCGGATCTCCAGGTTCTTGGGGTCCCACTTGAGGGTGATGCCACCCGTTGGCAGGGTTCCATATGTGTCCGTCATGGTGCTGTAAGGAAAAATATCAATATTTTAAACTTTATTGCACAAAAGTAAAACTTAACGTACAAAAGGCTAACTTAATGCCATAAGGCATTTCTCTACCAGTCAACCTTAAGGCAAAGCAGAGATTGTGGGCGGTGCTACATCTATCTAGTTAAATAATATGAACAAAAACATATATATCATATCTATACCTACATATACATATACCTACACAAATATATACACGAACTAACTATACACATACATTAAAATACATATTAATATTATAACCGATGAAATAAACTAAAACAGAAAACTAACAATCCTTCATATGTATGTATGTAAGGTCGCTGGGACACGCTGGATGCAGGTCGGCTAACGGTTACATGTGGAGGTCCAGAGGGGAGGCCTATGTTCAGCAGTGGACGCCTTATGGCTGAGATGATGATGTATGTATGTTACCACAACTCTTCCCATGTGTGTTGTAAGAGTCGACTAAGAGATAGAAGTGTCATTCCATTTATTTATCGAAGATGATGATGGGTAGCAGCAGAGTTGGGCGTAATCAATTCCTTTTGGAATTAATTACAGGGTTACATTCCAGTAATGACGATTCCTCAGTAATGAATTACTAGTATAATAAAAATTACTGTAAGGGCTTGTCCATTAATCACGTCATACTGTATAGGGGTAGGGGGGGGGTCAAGAAAAAATCACTAATTATCACCATAGGGGAGGGGGGGTCATCGGACAAATCACGTGTAATTTTTTGTTACTCTGCTAAATAGCATTATAGCTAGTAAAAAATATATAATCTCAATACTTTAAAAAAAATACTTTTTAAACATAACCAGATGTCAAATCCTGAACTGAGTTTTATAATTTCACGGATATTTACCTCGTAGTTGGCAAAAAAGTTAATAAAAAAGGTAAATTGAAGTGTTATTAATAGGACTACTTAAGTTGGCAATAAATTACACGTCATATTGGCTAAGGGGGGGGGGGGGTCCTGAAAATGTCACCAAGTATCACCATGGGGGATGGGGGGGTCTAGAATAGGCCCAAAACGTATGACGTGATTAATGGACAAGCCCTAATGCTGTACTATGGTTACGCCTGTAATCCATTCCTTTGGGATCGGTATTGTAATCAGCTACTGTAATATTGAATCCACCGTAATCAAGTACTTCTGTAATCTGCATTACTTACAACGTAATTTTGTTACTATTACTCGAAGAAAATTGTTTTTCATTTATATGTCATTCTAGTTGATATCTGACATCCTAGCAGTTTCATGATTGTTAAAAACGTATTCTGAATATTTTTAAGATCCAAAATGGCGGCAACTTTTTTTTGCAATCTTCATCATTATACTCGTTTTTGACTAATTCGCATACGTGGAATTCGATTTTCGGGTCCATTCTGAGATCCAAGATGGCGGCAACTTTTTTAGCAATTTTGATCATTATACTCGTTTCCGACTAATTCGCATCCGTGGAATCCGATTTTCGGGTCCATTCTAAAATCCAAGATGGCGGCACAATTTTTTTCTTTTTTTTGTCATTTTTGTCATTGTACTCGTTTTCGACTAATACACATACGTGGAACCCGAATTTAGGGTCCATTTATAGATCCAAGATGGCGGCACAATTTTTTTCTTTTTTTTGTCATTTTTGTCATTGTACTCGTTTTCGACTAATACACATACGTGGAACCCGAATTTAGGGTTCATTTGAATATTCAAGATGGTAACACAATTTTAGTAGCAGTATATTGACAAAAATTGCAAAAATGTGCCGCCATCTTGGATCTAATGGACCCTACAATCGGATTCCGACTGTACATACCTGTATGCAAATCAGTAGAAACCTTTGAAGCCGTATTTAATTATATATTTGAGAAAATAATATTAAAAAATCGCACGTCCTAACATTAAAGTAATTAAAAAGTAATCTAGAAGTATGGTCAACGATTCCAGTAATTTTGAATCGACATGTTGATTCCAAAGTATTAGTAATGCTAATATGCTATAGATTATTACTGACTCCTTCATACGTCATTGTAATATTCCGTTTCACGACATTTTTTTTTTTTTTTTTTTTATTTTTTTTTTCATCCTGTTACCCTCTGTTGGGGTGTAGGGCTAGAACCATTTTCCTCCACTGGCTTCGGTCCTGGGCAGTTTGGGTCACCTCATCCCACCCCATGCCCAAAACACCCATCTCTTGCTCCACGGAACGGCGCCAAGTGAATTTAGGGCGACCACGTTTCCACTTGCCGGGCATCTTCCAGTTCAGGGCCATTTTGGACATGTGGTTGTTAGGCTTCCTGAGAATATGGCCAATCCAATGCCATTTTCGTGCTTGTATCTCCGTCTGAATGGGTGTTTGCCTGGTGATACTCCATAGCTGAGCGTTCACGACATTACATTACAAGTAATATGCTACCCATAAGTACATTACAAAGTAAAATGAAGTAATATTGTAATCGGGAATTGATTACGAAATGTCCAACTCTGGGTAGCAGCATAATTGGAGTGGACACGCTACTGTGATCAACCCTCTTGCAGAGTGTGGAGATTATGGGCCTCTAAAATTGTTAACCTCTCAACGTGTTCTTTGGCATAAGAAAGCTTACTAGTTTTTATTTGGAAATTTTAATTGATTCCCATACAAGATGAAAACATTTTTTTTTTACTTTTTCTCCTCTATCTTGGATGTTTTTGTAGTATCTGACATTATAAACAACAACAAACACTGTGATAAACAACATTTACATCATAATAATATGTCCTCATCCTATGTTGTATATAAAAACTCATCTAAGTAATTTCTTTTTTCCATACAAATTTGAATCACCCTAATAAACACTCACAGAGTTGCTACACTGGATGGCAAATGAAATTCTTTGGACAAGAACTGGAATGAGCATGACATGACACACAATGCAAGGAGGACACAAGGATTTAAATTTAACTAATTTAGTGCATATTTAGTGATCGTGGTATAATAAATTATGAAACTGACACTCCTATCATCATCATCGCGCAGGGCGCCCCGAAAGACGCTGTGTGGCACCGCCGAGCCGGTTAAATCCGGTCTTCCGGTTGCGACACCGTCTAAGGCGCTCTACGTGTCGCGCCTGCATTACTCCGCCATGCCCAACGATGTGGTGGAGTACGTCCGCCGGAGGACGGGTTACTCGCTGAGGGTAGAGCAGTTGCGGTCGCGCCACTACTTGCACTTCAGCTCGTTCGTGGTGCGCGTGCCGCGCCCGCTGCAGGACACCATCGCGAGTGCTGACTTCTGGCCGAAGGGCGTCGTGTTTCGGCAGTTCCGAGGCAATCTGCCGAATCCTATGCCGGATCAGACGACGCAACGGAGCCACGTCGTTACGTCGCCTAAATCAAGCTAGTTTTAAGATTTTTTTTATTTGATGTTTAAATTTTTAGTTCACAAAGACTTGGTTTTTTTTACTGTAATGCTGTGAAACTTATTGGAATAAAATAAATAAATAAATAAATAATAAATAAATCATCAGCCAATTGACGTCCACTGCTGGACATAGGCCTCCCCCAGAGAGTTCCACAAAGATTGGTCGTGAGCTGTACGCATCCATTGGACACCCGCAACCTTTACCAGGTTGTCGCTTCATCTTGTGGGGCGTCCAGTGTGTGGTCGCCACTCGAGACACTCCTATCACTTAAGATTTATTACTGGGTTGATGGTAAAAAAATGTATATAGGGCTTTAATGAACACATTGTGTTCATTAAAAATTATGACTTTAAATTTTGTCAAAATTTAAAGAGAAATTTTGTGTAACAACTTTGGGCAGTGAAAAAAAGTGACATTCAAAATTTCTTGAACAATCAACATTGTGTCTGCTTTTTTAAATATAACGTCTTTTTCTACTGTCAAGGATTGTTGGACAAAATACACTATAAATAATATGAATAATAGTAGTACCAAATTGAAGTGACCATGATTTTTGTTTTGATGGCCTTTATAACTATTTTACAATTTGTTTGCAATCAACCCTACTAATATTGTTTTGTTGTCTATCTATATGGAGACCACTACTATAATTGTTACAGCTTGCATGCAAAGTAGGCTACCTAGTTATTTCTAATAATCAGATATCAAACATGAATTATTTCCTAGTAAATATTTAATGTTTAAAATCAATATTTGTTGATACAGTTCAAATTATAGTATGATATTCTGCAAGAGAGAGTTATCAGCTTCAAGTGAATGTGAGCTGGTGCAATAATGACTCACACAAACTATCAAATGTGTTAACAAGACTCAATACCTTAATCTTTATTAGTAATGGATGTATGAGATTATTACAAATTTAATGGTACAGATTTATGATTTGATAGTAAAACGATGTATTTTTTAAACAAATAAACAATGTACAACACAATCTACAGTATCTATTATACTACTAATGTAAAAGTACATTAAATAAATGGATTTTTTAACAAAACCAGACCTGTCAGTTTGGTCGGCTATATCATTGACAACATTCACTTCGTATATTGTGCTATAAATCTCAGTTGTTCGCTTTGTGTGTTTTTTAAAAGGATGTGATAGGATATAATAATTAAGTACTCACTCAAATAATGATGAATAACACACGAAATCACACACAATTTAATTAAAAATTAAACGATTATCGGTAAGGCGTGTCAAAAAACAGTACGACAGTGTTACTAGTGCGAAAAATGTTGTTGTCAAAACAAAACATAAGTATTATTGCCATATGAAAATATTATACTCCGCAATAAAAAAAATGTTTTCATTTTCGTTTCGTTTCGACGTTTTCTAAAAGTCATTTACTTTCTACTTCTAACCATCTTCTAACTATGATGCGTGTATGTGTATGATGTGCGTCCTTGGCGGCATGCCTGACTTTGCGTCACTGCATTAAGCCCGCTCCCCACTCGTAAACGAATCCCGGCGCGAAGCCTTTTTTGTCAGTATTTTGTGCCGCGTCAAAGGAGGATGCGAAGCGCGAACTTGGAAAGGTGCGTTCAGACCAAAAAAGCATTCGCTGTTCTAACCTCCCACTCTACGAAATTAGATCGTTACACAAAACGTGATTGGTTCATTTCGTAGAGCGGGGGATAGAACAGCGAATGCTCTTTTGGTCTGAACGCACCTTAAGACTCGACATAAGTGCCTCCGTTAAACTCTCATATTTTTATATTATGGTTATTTGATTAACCTCGTGAGGCCCTATGTCATATATATATTACATAACATTTTGAATTTATAGATATGGTGTGAAACTTTGAACTCAAAGGGTGTGAAAGTTAAAAATCAGTTGAAGTGGGCGACGTGACGTCACGGGGACTCCGGAGGTTAAGAGTAAGACTAACTTGTTTGCTTTGCAAATTTACTGGAAAAAGAAAAATATATTCAATTAAATAACCAGTTAAAGCTTGAATAAGTTTTAGTTTAATTTATAATTTTGTAAATTTCTCATGTACTGCTGTTGATGCCCCAAATAAATAAAATAAAATAAAAATAATATTATTTTATTTTAGGATATGTTTAAGATTTAAGATAAGAGTTGTACCTATTGTGATGCTGCAATTTTACTATTTTTTTGAGTATTCCATATGTGACACTCACAACTTAAAGTATTTACTTGTATTATTTTCATAATTACATTACGAGATTATTTACGTTATCAATCTTTGCTTTGTTAAATGATAAAATAATGTACTTAGGTCTTTATATTTATATTTCATCTTTAAAGCTTGTGCCTCAAAACAAATCCGATCAGTGGCCTATTTCACCATAATTACAATTGTGACAATTGTAAAATATCACTGTTACTGACTTCACCGGCCTCCGTAGGCTACGGCTACCGCTTACTGTCGGACGGTCCATGTGCTTGTTTACGACCAACTTAAAATTATTACTAATAACGTTATTATATCGTTAATAAACTACTTTTTATTTTCCGAAACCCGTGACAATTGTCGCAAGGTTTAGTACAATTTTCATTAATTCTTGACATGAGGTTCGGCTTATGTCGGAATTTCGTTACAATTGTCGTGATTTTTGTGACAATTGTAATTTTGCTTCGCATAAAAGTAGCTAATTACTGCTGATTTATTAAAGTTCCTGCACTAATTTTTATGCTGGTGGCAAACAAACGCACGGCCCTTCCGATGGTAAGCGGTAACTGTAGCCTATAGACGCTCCCTATTGGAAAAACCGTAGATTTACAATTGTAGGTCAATGTTGTGAAATTGGGGCCATCAGACGCTCGGTGCCGCCATTTTGCCCTGAACTAGATTGCGAAATCGCCGTGAAGGTTGCGAGACTTGCGAGTGTAGAGACATACATCAACGTCGCGGTATGCTCTCTATGCGCAGTCACGCCGCGATTCGCGCACATAGTGTGGAGGAACGTTTATATTGACTGCAACTATACAGGGCGTCCCAAAGTTATGAGACATGAAGGAGAAGTACCTTAAATATCGTAGACAGTGTATTTTGTAAAAATCATCCCTACTTTTATGATGCCAATCGAAAGTATAGCTAAAAAAGAACTCTTCTTAAATAATAACACAGTATTTTAAAGGTAGGGAACCACGTGAAATTAATCATTTTAATGAAATTAAAAGCATACATGAAACTGCCGCAGTTAATTAAGGAGGTATTTTTTTTGTAAATTAATTAATTAAATGCTCAACATGTGATCGGTCCCACTTGTCATTCGCAAATCTACACGTGCAATTATAAATTTATAATAAGGAAAACTATGCTAGTATTTTATGAAGTTGGTACTCATTTACGAATAATCGATGCTATCTTTGGATCATAATATCGCTACTTTTCGAACGTCGTCGTCGGCAATAATTAACTATCTTGAAATTTGACTCGATAATTTTACGTTGTGCCATTCTTTTATAATACTGCGTTACTTAAGCAGAGTTACCTATTATTTTTAGCTGTTCTTTTTTTTTACATTTAAGTTGGTTCGATTCCCAGCCGAAAGAAGTAATTTTTTGAAAATCTATGAATACAGAAGTAACTTTTTAAAATAACGCAGTCTTCTTTCAGCAAAATAAGTGCCTTAAATATCTATGATATCCATACATGTAACTGAGGGATAGATTTTTTTTTGTTGTTTATAAATAAGCGTGTGGGGTATTAATAGAAAGGTCTTTGAAAATGATATGAAGGTTTATAAATCTTCTTTTTATTTAAGCAAATCATTTTCGAGATATCAGCTCTCAAAGTCTGAATTTTTTAAACTACGCGATATAAAATTCTAAAAAAATATATGTTATGCACATTAATAAACTCTATCAATGATTTTTGGTTTGAATAAATTATCTCCTATAGTTTTTGAGGTAGGTTGATTTAAATGGGTTTTTTAAGTAATAAATTGATAATGGTACGGAACCCATCGCGCGCGAGTCCCACTCGCACTTGGCCGGTTTTATTAATGTAAGTACGTTCACAGATCGACTTATACAATATATGTGTTTTACTTATACAATAATAATATAATATGTGTTTATAGATAAAAATAAACAAATATCCAGGATCGCGTTTTATAACGTTATAATTTTGTTGTTTGCTTCTTTTTCTAGCCAATATGTGCGTGAGTTACAGAGGCAAACAGCGAAATTGTAAAATGTAACTTTATAAAACGCGACCCTTAGACAATCTTACACAAATGAATCTAGACCCACAGGACCCACACTAAAAACTCAATTAAAGGCTTGCATTATGGATGCTAAGCGAAGCGTCGATATACAGGTCGTCCCAAAATTATGGGACATGAAATGAAAGTACCTAACTTGAATATGTTTTTTTTAATACGATATGGTATACAGGGTGTAAGTCTAATACGGGCGAAGCTCTTAAGGGGTGTTAGTTTACGACATAATAAGTACATTCAAATAACTTTTACTTAAAATCAGAGCAACAAAATTTTCCATACAAAATAATTCGGCGCGCAATGTAAAGCAACATACGCGAGTTAAGCACTCATTGACAGCTAATTTCAAAAGCAGATGACATAACTGACATATCAACAATAACAAATGTTCGTACCTACATTGCTGCTCCGATAATCTTAAAAAAAATCTGTGGGGTCTAAATTAAGAGTAATTTAAAAAAAACCTTGTAATCCATGATTACACTAATGAATCCCATGCCTGGTTTAATTGATCGCCCGTATTAGATTTAGACACTGTATATTGAACAAATTGTGAAGCTATATTCAAAGATTTCATAAAAAAATACTTCGTCGGGGAATCGCACCGACTTAAATGTGAAAAAGAAACAACATCAATAAATTGCAAGATATTATTTAACTGTGAATTAAATATTCATTTAAATGATTTTATTAAGTTTAAACAAAAACTACTTAAGAATAATGTTAACCACGAACTAAATCCTAAAACATAAATTAAGTAGTAATGATGAGAAAAACAATAAACCTGTGAATTAAAAATAATTAATAATTTAAAAAAATAACAGTATAATATTTTTTCAATAATGTAATTCATAATAGCTTCATGACGCATTGGTGTTCTGCTGTAATGTCATGTAAACCTTTGTTTTAATAAATAAATAAGTACAAACATTTACCTAAATACCTACATAGAAAACAATACCCTCGCCTGGACTCGAACCAGGAACCTCCAGCTTCACTAGCAGGGTCACTACCTACTGAGCTACGAACGTCGTCAGATATCAATAAATATCTTTGGGCATCTTACACAAATCGACTTAGTCCCACAGTCCCACGGTAAACTCAATTAAATAAGCTTGTGATGTGGGTACCACCAAGCGACGATATATTAGATAGATACATATAGATCTATGTACAGAAAATACCTTGAAAATAACCATGACCAAAAAACAAACATTCGAGATAAACACTCAAATTCGAACCCGGAACCTCCAGCTCAACGGACAGGGTCATTAGGTATCAATTAGGGCACAAAGGCTGACAAACCGACAGCAAAATGCGGCTCAAAAAGCAATTTAAACACGGGGGGTCATCTTGTAGCTTATATATATACAGGGTGAAAAGGGACGACGTTCCTTCCCGCTACCGACCGAGTCTACCAACCATTACGATGAACTTTCAGTATGGGACCAACATCGAAATATTAAAAAAAAATAACCCCTCATACAAAGTGAGTGATTAGTTAGAGTTCAATAGTATGGAAAAGTCAATTTCCCATGTACGCTTTCGATGTTGGTCCCATACTGAAAGTTCATCGTAATGGTTGGTAGACTCGGTCGGTAGCGGGAAGGAAGGTCGTCCCTTTCCACCCTGTATATACATATATTTTTTTTTTATATGACGAAAGTAGACAACTGAGCTCTCAGCCCACCTGATGGAAAGCAGGAACTGAGGCCCATGGACATAGTGACCAAAAAAAATCGCCTATGCGCTGCCTACCCTGAGGACTTAGATGGATTGCCTCTATGCCGGTAATTACACCGGCTATCTTACCCCCAAACCGGAACACAGTACTAATTATTTGGCGGCAGGTTAACGGGTAAGACGGTGGTAGCTATCTATTCGGGCGGACCCTGCACGAGGTCCTACCATCATATTTTTAATGTGTAGCCATTTTATATCAACAGGTTAATAGTTTGCGAGACTTTTATATTTAATCTTCCTACATAATTCGGATTCCCGTGAGAAACGCAAAAAAATAACACGAGTGCGACAATCCTAGCAAATTCTATAAAAATCGGTAGCGGCCTTTTTTCGGCCAATCTCGATTTTCCTGTGATTTCACGCCGAATCAGGCAATCACGCATGCCATCCGGAATTTCATTCACTAAACGAGTGTTACACTTAAAAAAAAAGCAAATAGAATTCCACTAAACACCGTTTGTACGCGCCGTCGACAATACAATAACATAATAAAATACAAGTACAATACAAATACTTACGCCTTCATTCACGTATACGGAATTTCGATAATACAATGTGGTGGGCAGAATTTGAGCTAATACCTCAATGTAATAAAACTTTTTTTGTAACCCGCGCCTTCGTTTTAGAAAAAGTTTGCATTGACGCGGCATCCGTTCGCGTTGGCGCCAAAATATTGACAGATCGTATTTGACGTTGGAATTTAGTTTCAAATTTCAAGGATCACTCAACTCGACAATAGTGTAGTGTTTATTTTTTTTTTTGTTTCGTGGGATTCAGATAGAGATAACCCTGGTAAAAATAAATCACTAGAGTATGACCACTGAGTTGTATCTACAATTTGGCGGGATTTTCAAAAAATCTTGGGATGGTCACACGTCGTGTTAAGGGTATTAAGAATTTTGATACTTGTTTAACTTTTGCTTTTCCGTGCACACAGTAGAGATAAAAAAAATTATGTCTATGTATAGTGACTATGACTAGTGACGTCCAAGGTGTTAAAAATATTAAAATTAACGAACAAAATGCCCCAAATAAATAAAAAAAATTAAAATAAAAAACATAACGTATACACCCACCGTGTGGTGACGGCAGTAAGAATACATTTGTCACCACCCCAATTCCTCCTGCGGGTGTCGTAAGAGTCGACTAAGGGATTGAAGTGTCACTTACCATTATTTAATAAACGATTGGTGATGGGTAGCAGCGTCATCATAGTAGACACATTACTGCGATCGCCAATCCGCGTGCCCAGCGTGGCGATTATGGGCATTTACCTCCAAATGCGTCTATACGCATAGTTAACAGGAGAGGCCTACGTCCAGCAGTGGACTACCATAGGCTGATGATGATGATGATGATACAACTGTGGGTGTATCATCATCATCATCATAAACGATTATACCAAGATAAGAAATAAAATGCACTCTATATAATTTAATTTATATAAAAAATTGTTTATCCTCACTTTACTCAATTGCCTCGTTTATGAGATTAAGGTTTTATTAAATACCAATACAAATATTTTATTTCCAAAAAAGGTTATGTAACGTTACATTTATATACTGGATCCCCCCACAAGGTGGTGCTTGTCCTATGGCTGTGCCTATGGGGAGAAATTCCCCACTTAATTCAATTTTGGGTGACATGAGAAAGCTAAAACTAAAAGAACTGTACCTATCAACATAAATTAAAGAAATATAGTTGTAGATTTCTAAGAATTAACTTTTGACAGTTTAGAAACAATTTAGAAATGAGCATTACGTATATGCCGTTAAGACTATCGAAAAAACTGTAAATCTTACCTTCATATTAATGTGGTTTAATCTGTAACTGTCAAAAATTCATTCTTAGAAATCTGCAACTATAATTACTTACTAATTACAAAATTACTGATACCACAAGGAAATAACTGTCAAAAAAAATTTGGTTGGTCGGAATCTTTAAGACACTTGAGAACATTGAATAAAAAATAATTTGATTTGTGTTTCTTCTTTGTCTTCTACACATGGTAACATTTTTTTTCTTACATTTATCCTGATGTAGATTCTCACTATCTATAACATTTATCTGTCGTAGGATTTATTTAGAAAAAATATCCTCTGAAACTGGGTGTACTTATTCAGTATAATAGGACGGATTTTTATTTTGTTGTAGTTTTATCAAATCTTCCAAATTTGAATATTTTCATATTTTTTCTATTCAGAATCGCGAGCTCTTTCGATCCTCATTAGCAGAAAAAACTGTCCCGAGAATTCCATACATTTTTTGTATTCCACTGAGTTACGGTCGAAAAAAGTGTATGAAAAATAGTAACTCAATGGAATTTTCTATTTGAGACAGTTTTTTATTTCTATCAGGATCGAAAGAAATTATGGAAACGGTATGTCGATGATGTCTTTTGCGTTATGAGAGGTGGCAAGCATGAAGTTGAGCAATTACTCCAGTATCTCAATTCCATTCATACTAAAGTCAAATTCACGTATGAATTGGAATCGGAGCGCAGTTTGCCTTTTCTGGACGTAAAGGTGATAGGTCGAGATGATGGTTCTTTGGCGCACACTGTCTATAGGAAGCCCACACACACTGACAGGTATTTGAACGCTCTGTCTCACCACCACCCCCGCCAGCTTCAGTCTGTGGTTAATTCTCTAAAGAACAGAGCACATGACCTTTGTGACCCTGAATTTCTAGAAATTGAGTTATCGCACGTTCAGGAGGTTCTGAAGAGAAATGGCTACATAATGAACAGACGGCAACCCAGACGAACACCGAGGAAGAAACATCCAGATGTTACAAGGCAACCAGCATTTTTGCCTTATGTCAGGGGTGTAACGGACAAAATAGGTACGCTTTTGAATAAGTATTCCATACCAACCGTTTACATGCCGTTATCAAAGGTGGCAGGTCATCTAAGGTCGCCTAAGGATGTTTTACCTTATCACACACCGGGCGTTTATAAGATCGATTGTAGCTGTGGTAGTTCCTATATTGGGGAAACCAAACGCACCATAGCGGAAAGGGTCAAGGAACATATCACGGCTGTTAAAAAGCGTCAAACGAATAAGTCTGCTGTGGCTGAGCATTTGTTGGAGTCCGGACCTAACCACTGGATTGAGCTCCATAACCCGAAAGTCCTCTCAACCGAGCGTATACATCATAGCCGAAAAGTACGTGAAGCTATTGAAATTAAGAAACATCGGAATTTTAATCAAAATGAGGGGCAAGGAATCTCGTCCGCGTGGAATCCCGTGATTTACAAATGTAAGCGTGGTGAAACATCCATTTTTAAGCCATTGGATGTTGTGAGTGTTGTGTGTAGGCCTAGTGACAACCCTAGCCTAGAAGTGAATAATCAAGATCAAGTGCGGGTAGTTCGAAAAACCCGCGCAGCTCGAAGGTGTTAATACATTCTCTCGCCAGTCTGCCTGCGACCACGGGTGTAACGTCATGCCCGAAACGTCAGGATATAATTAAACGTAAGTTTACGCGATTAAGACCCGTTTGTCTGTAAAATATGAGGATCGAAAGAGCTCGTGATTCTGAGTAGAAAAACTGTAAAAGAGTCTAAATTTGGAAAATTTTAAAAAACTACAACAAAATAAAAATCCGCCCAATAACGAAATACTACATTGAGGTGCATGCAGACCAAAAGAGCATTCGCTGTTCTATCCACCTACTCTACGAAATTCGATCGTTACACGAAACGTGATTCGTTGATTTCGTAGAGTGGGGGATAGAACAGCGAATGCTCTGTTGGTCTGCATGCATCTTTATAAAAAACCGAGCGAGAGCATATCGCGCCATGCGTTAAGGCTTCCGTAGTTTTGGGCCGATTATTATGTTCAAATTAATTTTATTTTAAAGTATTCTAGTTGTAAAAGCTCCATTTTCATGTTTTTTTTTTCATATTTTGCTCAGCTCATGCTCAGTCCTACAGGCTTCCGTAGTTTTATTTTGAACATAATCGGCTGGGCCGATTGTGTTTAAAATAAATGTATTTTAAAGCATTCTATAAGCTCAAAATTCACGATTTTTTAAATATTTTTGGACCCATGGTTCAAAAGTTAGAGGAGTACACTTTTTTCTGTGGAGGTTATCTTTGAAAATATTCACTTTAGAAAAAAACCATTATTTTAGGACTCTTATTTCAAAATAACAATTCAACGATGTTCCACATTATAGCAAAATAAAGAAATCATCCCCACTTTCTACCACTCTTTTAACATTTCTTTACCTCCCCCTACACGGGAAGGTACCTGTCTACTCTAAATACTATTATCTTATTCTACCACTTTGTCGGCGTAATCCAAATAAATATACCTATCTGTACCAAATTGCAAATTTCTATAAAATATATTCTATATGGCGAAATTATAAGGGTTCCTTGTTTACTACGGAACCTTAAAAAGATGTCTATTTTTAACAAAACTCGGGGCATTCAGTAGGTAGCTAGTTGTTAGTGGAATCCAAAAAATGTAAAACTGATGATGTCTTCAAGGACACCCTGTATAATTGATTTTATCCGGTATTTTTTAATTTCCAAAAGACATTTGAGGCGTTTTTATTCAGAACGTAAAGAAATCTTGGTGTCTTCGAATGTTCTCGAGCGTTTGGTCGGTCATAAAGTTCATATAAATCTTTCGAGTCTTCTGATTTCTTATCTGTATTTTCTTTTACTGTGGTGTATTTGTAGAAATTCTTGAAAGGGAATATTGCGTCAGGGTTTGTACTCCACCGGTTAACTGTGAAGAATGGGTCTAACTTCGAGACAAAATACGGAATGTGGCTAAAATAATCGGAACTGAATTCCGTGGATGACTTCGGAAATGGTAGTTCCGTTTGCGGAGTCAGCGGTGTTGCTAGCTTCAAGTGCAGTAAATACAAAATTGCCTGGATTATCATTGTTTATTGTATCGTAGATGGATTCTAGAGTTGTCTACCGTAGTTCTGAATCCGATATTTTCTGGAGATCGTTTTTGATAATTATAATGTTAAACTATGCTCTGAAACATTATCAAAAACTTATACAGGGTGGAAATTATTTTTAGGTCAGTGAGAGCAGCTATCAGATCCAGAGTAGCCTGGCGTTTACAAATTTTGGAAAGAGCATACCGGGTGCGGGGAAATTAACATTTTTGACAAACATAATTTTTTAAGCCAATTGATCCTGTTTTGTTCAGGATCAAAAGCTTGCATGGAACAAAAAAAAAATCTGCTAGCCGCAGTCAAGAATTAAAAAACCCATACAAATTTTATGACATTTTTTTTTTAATTTTTCATGTTGAATTTTTTAATGTCGCTTGCATTCATTCACAATCAATTAGTTTTCCAGTACCAATACTTTTCCAGAGGTCATTTTCCGGCAATGTACAAAAATGCGTAAATTTAAAGAAAACTAAGACCTAGTAAAACTTTACTTACGTCTTTCAACCTATTTTCGCGTAGCTACTTTGGATCTGTAGAAAAGGCGGAAAAATTGAAAAAAAAGCGGGTAGCAACAATGCATTCGAATAATTCCAGTAATCTAATCTATGGCCTATCTATGGAACGTAAAAAAAATTTTGTTTGTTTACATTGAGTCTCAAACTGGAATAGGGATGATGACTGTAGGCAGTTAAAATATTTTTTTTACTACATATGGTGTACTTTTTAGGCTCTAGTGCGAGAAGTGGGTCATTTTACGTCAGGTACAAAACTTCGGGGGGCCATCTGTACTAAAAAACGTCGTACGAGACACGTGTAAAATTAAACGAAATTCGTAGCTCGTGTCGATTTAAAACACTTCCTATCGGTCGTGTTTTAAAACATCGCCACTCGTTTCATTATTCACGATATAATACACGAAGAAATTATTACTAAGATGTAGATTGCAGTAATTTTTGGAAAGAACTTCTATTTAATAAATTGAAAAGAACTTAAAAGAGTAGGTTATTTGGCAGTACTTATACTTAAACGTGACGTCACTTTTGTGTATTTCATATTAAAATTCCATAGTGGTTATCGTCTAGACAGTTCGAAAAAAGATGCTGATTTGACTTGCTAGTCATCATGCGTATTAGTTGATGGTCATTGTAGACAAAAATTAAAAACCTAATAAATAAAAAAATCAAACTAGATTTCAAAATAATTTTTGATATAAGTAGTAATTAAATAATACTGAAATTTAATCTTATGCTTAAAATAAATGTGTTCAAAGCCAGTAAATAATAGGTAAGGCAGGTGGTAGCCGGGCAGCTGTATGTATCTACAATCATGTAAAATTTCAAGCATTCGAGGTTACCTTTTTATGTATCCTCTATTTCCTTTTTCATTTGGTCGAATCAGTTGAACACTCCTCTTGATCGAAGCCGTAATCATTAATACATATTAAAAAGACGAAATATTCCATTTAATCCCATGATAAAATGATCTGCGAACCAATTTTTGAACATTAAACAACAGGGAGTACGGGGCGCGAAAAGTGTTTATAGTTCGATGTATCTCATATTTTTTTAGGATATCTTGGTAGAGTTGTCAATTATGTCTACCAATATATCCAAAAAATCACACATTCGTGTGATAAGGCTGCCACCGAAGTTACGGCGATCGAAACGCTCGGAGAAATGGCCGAGACAGCGGCCCTACCGCGAAAAACGAAATTCGTCAATTTCGAGGATTGGTTGGTTTGAGTGACAGAGAAAAATCCTCGAAAATTATGAATTTCGATTTTCGCGGTAGTAGGCTAGTCCATAATTACTGTTAATTACCAAATTAGTAATAATTTAATACTCAGTTTTCTAAAATATTAATGTTTGCAACTGTATTTTTTGTATTCACTATTATATCGAAAACTTTTGTTAGGTTAATATTTAGGTAATATAAGAATATTGGCTATTTTACTACAAATATTACTTTACAGAAACCTAATCTTAAGTACCAATAAAATGTATGTTCCTATTGTAATAATAACTGGTTGATCGCAATTGTTTTCTAGACGCTACCTTTATAGAAAAAAACGATTTAAATGTACTTCGTTCGCAAGATGAATGTTGTCGGGTGCGTAATTCTAGTCGGTGTTAGTAGTAAGTATAATAATCACAACATTTGTCAATTTGTTTAGAGTTTATTGCAATAAATTATACACGTACAACACAAAGCGTCCCAAAGTTATGGGACATGAAGGGGAAGTACCTTAAATATCGTCAGATAGGATATTTTGCTGAAAGAAGACTTTATTTTATTTTGAAAATTAAATAATACCTACTGCATTAAAAAAAATCAAAAATGAACTTGCTTTTTCTAGGTATCGAACCTACTTTAACATGAACATTTTTTTTCGTAATTTTATGTTGTCATTCGAAAGTATGGATAAAAAATAACAATTTTTCTTAAGGAACATAGTACCTATCTAAAACTAAAAGAATAACCAAACAAGTTTGGTTCATAATTCGAATGCACTATTACTAAATTTTAAAAATAACATTAAGTGCTCTGTCAGCAAAATACACTATCTACGAATATTTAAGGTACTTCCCCTTCATGACCCATAACTTTGGGACGCCCTGTATAGTTAATAAAAGAGACAGAGCCGTGTCTCTTTTATTTATACGGGAATGCGTATCTTTCGTTGTTGTTTATAGCCCATAGTTCATAGCTTAGTAGTTCGCGGTGAGACCAGTGCCTTAAGGCTTTTAATGAATGACATCAAGATTAAACGTCATATTTTTTGTGTTACGAAGTTATATTTTGAGTAACGACCTTTGGCAGTGAACAGAAGTGACAAATTCAATTTTGCTATGATCATCAGCCTATGATAGTTCACTGCTGGACGTAGGCCTCTCCTATTTATGCGTATAGACGCATTAGGAGGTAAATGCCCATAATCGCCACGCTGGGCAAGTGGATTGGCGATCGCAGTAATGTGCCACTATGATGACGCTGCTGCCCATCATCAATCTTTTATCAAATAATGGTTAGTGACACTTCAATCCCTTAGTCGACTCTTACGACAACCGCAGGAGGAGTTGGGGTGGTGACAAATGTATTTAGGGTGTTTTTCTGAGCATATGCATTTATTATTCAGAGCGTTAATTCAAAATGTTGGAAAATATATTATTTATTACAGTATAAAATTTCTGTTCTAGTTAACACAGTAAAAGGAATCAAACTTATACCAGTACATCCTCAGTATCGAGCACAATTTGATGACAATATGACTTCAGAACAATCCGAACACATTACAGACACCGACAACGAAAATTCTCAAACATTAAATGAAAAAGACGCAGATGTAAACATAACTAAAAATAACTCCATCAAAACTACGTATAACAAGGCGAAGTTTAAATTTACTGATTTCATTTTAGAAGCCGCTAAAATAGTTAAGACTTATGAGGATGAAGTACTTGAAAAAACGTTTGCTGTAATATACGATGAAGTGTGGAAAGATATGTACAGAGGGTGCAGGACTGACGAGTTAGCTGATATCAGAAAATACGCATCTGACCAATTTGGAGTACTTAAAGATGCTCCAGCTGAAAGCCTTCGGCAATATTTAGGATTCGTGATACAAACATTGGGAGACGAAAATTATGGAGAGTCACAAGATTTGGTCGATTACATTAATTCGTTGTATGTCGGAGAGAATGAGATGTTTATTGAATATTTATTGGCTTTAGTACATAGACGGATATCGGATGATGTCGATATAGAACTGATATTAAAAACAGCATTAAAATACCTTATATTTGATCATTATTGTAATCTTGATAATCGCGTTAGACAAGAATTGGTGAAGATGATTAAACATTACAGAAGACAACTTATCTCTCATATAATTGATGATAAAATCGGCTCTGACAAGGATCCGTTACCATTTGTCACTCCGTTCATTTATAAAAAGCAAAAGAAACAAAGTGATAAAAAACGAAGATTTAATAAAGTGAAGTTAGGACGACCATTATTAAGCCTTTGGAATGATAGAAGCAATTCTGAAGAGGATAGAAGTGCCGACGAAAACTTAAGTGTTAGTAAACATATGGTCAGTGGTGAAAATATAAGTAGCGACAACATACTTCAAATGAGATCTGATTCCACAGAAAAATCGCCCGAAATTTTTAAAACAGAACTGGTTCCAACGGAAAGTATGGATAAGGTTACTTCGTATACGCAGGAGTGTGTAAAAGCAAACGATGAAACAAAAGAAAACATGTATCTTGAAAGATCTGAAACTGAAGGCACGCAAACATATATACAAGCACGCAAACATCAAGTAACTCAAATTGCAGCTGCTGATATGTGGCAAGAGCGTAATCCACGTATACCTAATGTAAGGAAATTAGCCCGGTACAACACTAGCGGTAGTACCGGCATGTCACTTCACTACGGCGTCGGTCGAGCTGTCAACGGACGTTACACGGATATGGCGCGTCGCGGTTACTCTATCTTAAAATTACTGTGTGATTGCCTTGTTAACCATTTAATAAATTATGTATTAGTGATGAAGCGGTGTTTTTACCCTAACAGCTTCAGAAGTGAGATATTATCATACGCCTACTAAAGTTGAATTGACCAAAATGGGTACAATCTATTCCGCTGGTATCGGAGTCCCATTGTTGTGATTGAAATACTTGGATTCACCTGATTCTAATGAGTGAATGCACCAATTCTACTAAATGCATTATTGCTATAGTATTAATAATAAACGACGCAATCATACAAAGTACTTCGCGTAAAGGTAACCGGTAACTTCGTCGTCATGGTAACTTATCGTGGTAGGTCTGTGGCTAATGTGAATTCATCTCTTAACAGAGTTCCTAAATATTACGCACGGTAAGCTTGTTACAAAGAGGCAGATAAGAAATATAAAAAAAAACCGGTGCGCGATGCACAGGTTGAAGATAATCTTAAAAGGGTGCCTCGGTTGTGTGGTGTGTGTTTTGATATGTTTTCAGATTTATAGTAAGCACTAAATATTACATTTATGTGGACCAAGAACAAACTACAAGTTAATGGTACTAGTATACCATAGTATACCCAGAGCTGCAACAGTGCTG
>JALPQI010010824.1:0-45565 GCA_025490895.1 Thaumatotibia leucotreta
AGATGATAATAAACTAGGTAGTTATTTGTGTACATTCTTTTCAAACGTGCAAGCATAATTTTGATATAATAGTGAAAATCTGCTCTGGCTATGAATTCTGCTATGGCGTTGTTAAACTGTTGACCTGAAGGATCGAATCGTGCCGTTTTTAGAAAAAACTGCTTTGATGAACGTTCGAACAATACTACTAACGCCATCTAGTGTAGAATAGCGGGAAACGAACTCCATTTAATTTAGATTACATAATATTCGTCTAAAAATAGAACACCACACACAGGTTCATTAGCAAACGTAAAAGATAAAATATGTCACTTCCCCAGATATAACTATATATTTATTTAAATACGACAAAAGAGATTTTACTTTTAAGCGGTAATCAATAGCACATAACATTGGATAACATTTCAGCAAGATTGTGTTCTTGACTATAAATATAATTAAACGGTTAAACCCACATGTATTCAGTGACTAAATACACGTTAGTTTATACGTTTAATTATGTTTATAGATATTATGTCTCAAGAAAGTTTAAATTCAATTATGTTTTTGTTTGTTGATAGTGTTTATGAATAATTTCTGCATTTTCAATATTACAGGACGAATGGGACTCTCCATAATGCAAGGATATAAAACAACTCAATATATGGATGGATAGCCAACTGTTAAAAACAGGCAGATAGTAACCGTAAGTAAAAATCCTTTTATATAAATAAAGAGATGCACTTTGTATTAGCTACTTACTCCATTGTAGATCATAATTTTCTGAATATACATAGATTTATATTTAAGTAATCTCATATTTCTACTGAATTTATCGGTTACATTACGAAACGTACTAGTAAGATGAATATGAATGGAAATGATTGTGAAAATGAATACGTAAAAATAAGGGTTACTTTGTGAGAAATGAATGCCAGTATTAATGCATGAAAACTATTTTTAAATTTGCATACAGCTGCCTGTTATAAATTGAGAGAACCATAACCTAGTAGCAAAGTTAGTGCCAACATTTGCCGCTAGGTGTCGGCATGCGCGCCCAGTAGTAATCGTACATCGCGATGTTAAGATTTTTCCCGCAACAACGACCATCTCGCTCCTACTAAAACAACTCATACTTACCTGGCGTAGGGGACACCGTGATCAAGAAGGCGGTTCCCCCAGGGCGAGATCCTCCCATTGCACTGCGGTTGGGTTGACCCTTGCGATTATCCCTAATGTGGATAACTCGGACGCGTAATTTTTGGTAGTGGGGACTGCGTACGCGCTGTCCCCCCCCTTTAAACTGGAAAAAAATAGTATTAGTAGTATTACTAAAGTTTAAAAAAATATTTTTCGTTCGTTTGTCGTAACTTTAAATTGTTCCCTAAATAATAACGGCCTTATTCATAAAAAATCCTTGTTGAAGGTTTGAGGGGCCCAATAGTTATCGAGCCGTTAAGTCTTGTTGAACGGTTTATAAGAAGTGTTATTCATAAACGCTCAATATCTCTCCGATAACTGTTGAGCCGCTGTTGAACGGATTAGACGCGTTATGTTGGCGCCTTGACAAAATCATAGACAAAAATGTGGTCTCACCGCAAATTAAAAAAAAAGTTTGACAGCTGTCTGGCGGGAATTCGCAAATATTTCCTAATTCCTTGTTACTTACTTTTATCTCAAATAATTATATTATCATCATCTTGAACCTGAAATTATTAGGTACTTACTACGTATTCTTTTACCTAGGTAACTAATCAAAACAGTTAGCTTTATGATTAGGTACTTGCGATGACGTCAGATAACGAAACATAATTGTATGGCTAGTTAGTACCTATACCTAGGTATGGGCAGTTAGTAGTACGGGTAAGTAATAAATAAATATTTACTTCCTTGCGACCCCAACATCTAATTGCAGTTATAACCTGAAGTTCTGGTGTGAGGCCAGCTCCTCTGCAATCTTTCTTCAGGTCTTCTTTCACCAACTCTACTATATACAAAACAGTCGCCTTATTAAAGCGGTATCGCCGCCTAAATTCAACATCGGGCAGATCCTCAATGGGATCTGCCCTTATGTTATATATTTTTGGACGCCGCGGCGGATTACACAAATTATTTATGGCATCAATAGCGTTTAAGGCCTGCATGATGGAGTCTCGCTGCGTATTGACGTTGAAGTTGAAATGGTTGAAAAACTATCAACAAAATTTTAAATTAAAAAAGTTGGAGATTAGTTTTCCCACCATTTCTGATTCGTGTAATGTTGCATGTAGAGAAAATCGAAACTGCGTAACTACTTACAATAAATCATCGGATATTTATTTTAAATACCTATCTAAATATAATTAAGTATCTCTGGATACATATTTAATAATAATCAGATGAATAGACGATATAAAAAACTATACACCAAATCAGACTTTCATACCTTTATCTTTCTTCTTCTGCCTACTTTAAACGCATGGTTATGCACCTGTCAAAAATCAGCTGATCAAAATTTTGGCAGCCATCTTGTTAAATAAGAAGTTATAAGACCGTTATAGAAGGGTCCTCGGCTCTATAACTTTCGGGGGATTTATAGTAGGTTTGAGCGGCTGAATAGCGCTATTGAGCGTTTATGGATAACGTTTTTAGCCATCCGGTCAACAACGACCCATCAGCGGGCGCGTAACTTTTTATGAATAAGGCCGTAAATATGTAGCTATCTCCTATCTCGCAATGACACAGTTGTATTGTTGACATTGTTGTATCAAACCAATCAATCGGATCGTTAAGACACTCGCTGATTTTAGGGTATACTACGTATGTGACCAACACGACTTATATCTCTAGACCCTATTCTTCGAAAATATTCTGCTAACGTAACTAGGTGATCCTGTGGTGTTTGTTAAGCTATATCAACTTTTGTAGTTGTTCTTGGCGTTCTAATAAAAATACGACATAAGTAACTGTGAGTGTGAAACTGTGAAGTCTAGATTGTAGTAGTAAGCACTTTATTGTACAAAATATACATTTCGACGTAATAATAAAAATGTTATTACAAAGGCGAACTTATCCCTATAAGGGATCTCTTCTAGCTAACCTTTGCGTGTATAATTTTACACTAAATAGAACTTGAGTAGATTTTTTTGACGGGACTAGTTTGATCATATTCTCAGTCCCTCTCACCTAGAAAAATTAGAAAATGCGTTAAGTACGGGGCTTCTTGAGATGTCGTTGTCGATGTCATTTCACCATGCATGCGTGTCAGTGTTGCGATCGAATACATAACGAAGTTCAACGCTCCGCGGTAGGCCATCAGGTTGAGCAGAAACACTCAAACCATGTGGAAATTCGCCTTTCCGATAGAGTAAAGTCATTTGCCCACTTTATCCCTTAATAAGGCATCAGTCACACCTAAATTTCATTGGGTTTGACACATATTCATTGACAATAAGTTTCAAAATGAGGTGGTAAATATTATTACCATTTCCCTATTAAGGGCTTTAGCACACCTCCGCTGCGAAAACGAGAACGCGAAACCGCAACACAAGTTTCGCGGCGAAACGTTACTACACATGCCGCGGAATCGTACTCTAGTTTCGCGGCGAAACATTCCTACGCGATCGTTAGTATTATTCCTGCATAGAAACCAAATGTCGCCGCTTTCAGAATCCGAAGAAGAAGAAATGGCATTAACATTAAAAGACGTAGAATCTGGGTGCACGAGATTATAATAAGAAGATGAAATAGTTAGGCAAAAACCAATTATGTGAAGAATTTGAGTCACATAAAGATCATTTTTATACATAACATATTTCAAAATGAGGGCACAAAGTTTTGAAGAACTATACAACCCGTTAAAGCCGGACATTACAAAGCAAATTACGAATTTTAGGGTTTTTATAGTCCTTATAACTAAGTTAGTATATTATATAGTTGCCGATTTTGAAGAATTAACTTTTGACATTTAAAGATTGATCAAAAGTTCATTCTTAGAAATCGGCATTTAAAGGTCTGTTTCTGACCTCTTGTATTAGTTTTTCGGTGAATTCAATATCTAATTCTACAATTTTTCACTGTTCCGCCATGAGAAATCTGTCGACAGCCACAACTCGCTTGCGAAACAAACGCGAAACTTCAAAAAGTGGCGGAAAAGTCGCGGAGGTATGCGCGACGTCGGAGCAGATCGCCGATGTTCCGCGAGAGAGAGATATATGCATCGTCAGTTCAACGCGCTAGAACAGGCAGTTTCGCTATTGTTCCGCTCGTCTCACAACGGACAAACTGTAGCGAAATGTCAGCGGTTTCGCTACTTCAGTTCCGCGGCGGAGGTGTGCTAACGCTGTAAGGGTTAAACTACATAACATTAAAATAAGGGCAATTCGTCTAACGTGTGCCATTTCTGACGAGAAGAGAAAATACAAACTACACACACCTTCACTCCTCACACCTTCTCTGCTTTGCCTTAAGATTGACTGGTAGAGAACGCCCTTGGCATTAAGTTCGCCTTTTGTACGTTAAAATTTTCTTCTGTGCAATAAAGTTTAAATAAGTAAATAAATAAACTAAGGAAGTTGGATGACAGAGACTGCCTGCAATGGAAGGGATTGAGTTGATTTTGACGAGTGATAACGAGGTATGATACAGACTAATATTAATTGACAACCTAATGTATTATTTCCTAATAAATTGAAGTTATTTTCAGGTTTTTAAGAAACAACCAGCACTACGTCCATCGCGCATCGCTACGACACCAATGCGACTCGGCAGAAAGTTTGGCCAATCTATGAAAAGGCTCCAATGTGTCCGTAGCTCAATACAGAAGTAAAATATCTGGGGATGTGGAAACTTTTGAAAAGTTAAGATGACGTCAACAACGTATAAGGAGAGGACAAGAAGTATTAAAGCAGCTTATTTTGTGAAGAGAACAGGGAATGACGATATCGCAAAAGTATGGAGCAGCTACAAAAGTTAATAGATAATTATATTGGAACAGTTGGTGAAGAGGTTAACTTATGGAGACTAAGAAAAGTTTAGTGTTTTGGAGTAACTATTTCTGGTAATATACAATTGTACAAGGTATAAATTATGTGGTTTTATTAATATACCTACATTACCGACGCCGGTGACACAGCGTTTGTGATCAACAAATTGACTCCTATCTCCTATCCTAAGCCAGTGATAAACATACGTGATCAAATTAATCTTATTCTTGTGCCGCTAGCATAAATTAAGTCCTTACTCCTATGCTAGTGGCATAGAAATACGAACGGTTTTACACAAGTGCTGTGTCGCCGGCATAGGAGTACAGTCTTTTCGGTCACACATGCGTGTCACTGGCATAGGAGTTCTATGAGATAATTTCGGCATAGTATTAGCACATAGTGAAACAGTACCGGAGGCGAACGATTTAAGGCAAATATCTAAAAGTTGTCTTTGATATTTTTATCAAGTCGATTAGAAATAAAGTTGATCCAATTCAATATAATTTAAAATAGTTCGAAGTTAATAAATACCACTAGAACTGTGAACTTTAGGAGGTTACACCTGTTTACGTTTAGTAGTAGGTGTAAACTACATAGTTTTTATGGGTGGAATAATTAGTTTTCATTTGTTTTTGTTAAAAGTACAAAATTGTGATAAATGCGTATCATCGCTGGATCACGTGGTATGATTTAAGTATGAACTTACAGGAACCCAGTAAGCTATTTCTAGTAAATAAGTGTTCGTGATACGGCGAGGCATATACAGTGTGTGTCTTTCATAGCGACATTGCTTTTAAGTAACGATAGATTAAAGTGTTGTTAACCATTTTAGTACAATAATATAACGATTGCCTTTATTATTTAAGAGTAATTAATTTTTATAAAAATCTCGAGCAGCAATGTAATGCAAACATTTATTTCACGTTTCTGAGAGGAAAAGCTAGTTTCGTTTTCATTTTAATTCTATCAAATCATTAAAGTAACTGCGAACTGTTGCCGACGTTAAATGATTTACTGAATTATCCATTACTAGAAAATACTACAATTTAAACATGCGAGATTTGGACTACACTAGCACAACAATTCTTTCTGTGTCTTACTGTCTTAGCCAGCACATTTTGAATCGTATTATTCACTGAACTGATATCAAAAATCACTGCATATACATTATCACTTCTTAGAAATCACATTACCTAGTTCAAACATTTTTATTAAATTTATTAGGAAAGTCTGTTGATCAACAAACTTGATGTTATCTTGACACTTCAACTCAATCAATGTGAAGTTTTCAATCGGTACATAAACAAGACGATTACATGATTCCGCCTTCTTAGTTAACACAAAATTACCTAGCGCTTAATCGTCTCTGTCGCACTTATAAGAAAGAATGACAAAGACGGAAAACTAAAATACGCTACTGAGCGATAGCCATTGGCAACTTGGCTAGGCACCCTGGGCTGTTAAGTCCTTTTCTTATGAACAAGGGTCATGATTTTTGACGGACTTGTCATCGAAAAGTGTCACCGACATGTAGGATGTAAATAGGTAGGTAAATTCATTGTAATTGTCAGGATGTCACTAAGAGCGAGATTTCAATGAAATCATATGTCAATTGTTAGGTTTAATTTATTAGTTATTGTTATTACTGATACATTGCGTGCCGAATTAATTTGTATGAATTTTTTTTTAATACTTTAACTAAATATGCTAATTTCAGTTCATTAAGACTTGTACTTTCACCCCTTAAAAGCAATGTCGTTATGAAAGACACACACTGTATAAATTAGTGCCAACTTTTGCCGCTAGATGTCGACACGCGCGCCCAGTAGTAAACGTACATCGCGGTGTTAAGATTTTTCCCGCGACACCGACCCTCTCGCCCATACTAAAACAACTCATACTTACCTGGCGTAGGGGACACCGTGATCAAGAAGGCGGTTCCCCCAGGGCGAGATCCTCCCATTGCACTGCGGTTGGGTTGACCCTTGCGATTATCCCTAATGTGGATAACTCGGACGCGTAATTTTTGGTAGTGGGGACTGCGTACGCGCTGTCCCCCCCCTTTAAACTTGAAAATTATATCCGTGGTACTGTAATAAGGACCGGTGTTGTAAGTTAATATGTAATTAATTATTATTTGGTCTGACTTCACATTTTTGCATGATCGCCATGACATGACAATCTACCTGTTTGGTACCCGCCCTTTTGTAAAAATTATTATTTTAATAAAAAAAACTAGTCCCGCCAGTTTCTTACCGGATTCTTCTCTGGTCAATGGCGTGGGGTTAGAATAGAATCGCAGGTAGATTTAATTTTATAAAATTGCTATTGTGTATAACGATTAAAAAATGCTTGTTGCTATATTATGTACCTGTGGTTGGTTCTGCCAGACAGAACTGAAACGACGTCGACGGGTCTTCATAATCATATTTTCGATTCATTCCTAATTTCTCGTCCCTCATTATGATCAGTTGCATTGCATGTTTGCAGCTTTCTATCCTCAAAGGATGAATAGCGGTAACATGTTTTTCCCTAATGCTAATCATTAATCAAGCATATTTGCTTGATTAGCAATTTAATCTACAGATTCAATATTAGATACATCTCGGATGAACAAAACGCTAGAGGTGCATGCAGACCAAAAGAGCATTCGCTGTTCTATCCCCCACTCTACGAAATCAAAGAATCACATTTCGTGTAACGATCGAATTTCGTAGAGTAGGGGGATAGAACAGCGAATCCTCTTTTGGTCTGCATGCACCTTAAGCCATCACCAGTTCTAAATACATATAGGTTTTCTTCAAGTAGGCATAGGAGGAGGTTATATAAGTACCTATCTAGGAGGCGGCACCACCTGATAACCAGTTGTTAGTTTAATCTGGGAGGCCGTTCAAGCGACCTTGGAGCCTACAGAAAGGCTCTAAGGAACTTAACGGCTCTTTTTGGGTGTCCTGATTGAATCGACAGAAATAGGGTCGTGTGTTCAAGGGTCGTGTGTTCAAGCCTCCTTGGCACAATAGTATTAAATATTTCTAGTTATAAAAAAAACCTACAAAAAGTGGGTCAAAGACCATGTCCAGCATTTTGGACGTCGAACTTCCGTTCCGTTGGCCGGAACTCTTTAATAGGACTCACCGCGCATGTGCGATCTCGGAGTCTGCGCGTCGTTATCGAGCCACCGCGTCTGGGCTCAGTGTGCCGCCGCCCGCAGCATGGAAATCCCGCAACCACAGGGCCCGGTCGCCGCGAGACCGCTCGTCAACCCTGACGAGTATGGCGAGGTCGACACCTCCAGGTACACTGATTATCCTACTTGGTTTCGAATAGGCAGTATGGCTTAGCGCTTTCGCCTGTCCACAGGGACTAAAAAAAATTGCGACGTAACAGGAGCTAAAGTTAATATCAAGTGTTTCGATTTTGGATGTAAACATGCGCAGAGCGTTGTGTAAGATAATTCTTCAGCTAGGTATAAGTTGATCAATTGTTACTTTGCATAATTTTGTTCAAAGATAGAAAACAAACGACAGACGCCTGACTTCATATGACTTTTTACTTGCTGCAGTACCTATTTACCTTGACTTCGGTCGGAATACGTACCGAATTATTTCACTCTCATTCTATAGGAATTAAAAAGGGACGGATATGGTTCGATAAGAATTCGCGCACTTATTCCAAACCTTTAGATATTAGTTGGAATCCTTACTAAGTATATCGAGAAGCTGTCGTTATATAAACAATTAGATAAACATCGAACAAACTTTCTGACTTCGTCATCTTTCTGTGACAACAATATGACAATATTTAGACAACCGGTAAAAAAGTTAAGTTACCTACCCCTACCTCTATGCAAATATGGCGTGCTTAGGAAGCAGGTATTTTCAACCAAACCATTGATACTTTTCGCACCCCCTCCCCTCTGCTATGTCTGCCCCCCAAAAAGAGCTAACGCTCGACGTTAAGACATACGCTCAGATAAAACATTCTAAACCTAACATTGTCAAATTCTTCATATCATAATGTAAGCAAATAATTGAGGTGAGTCTTTTCAAAAGGGCTTATTTCCACTTCAGGAGAGATCATTCCTCTTATGAAAACATAAGCCTTGTTGATAGAGTGGAATAAAGCTCTTTTGAAAAGACAATCCTCAGTTATGTAGATACTCAATCTCGTTAAGGTGCATTCAGACCAAACGAGCATTCGCTATTTTATCCCCCCACTCTACGAAATTCGATCGTTACACACGACGTGATTCGTTGATTTCGTAGTGCGGGGGATAGAATAGCGAATGCTCGTTTGGTCTGAATGCACTATTAACACACAACATAAACTTCAATTTTCAGAGGAAATAATTGTACCTACGAAATGATATTTACATGCAATATTGTTTTTACTACACTGTTGGTAAACGGATTGTGGAAGTAATTGCGTAGGCCGAGATCCGAGTAGGCTCATATTAGCAAACACTCGAAACCAAGTACTTATACCTACTCAAATAATGAATACGATAGAATATAGGGACATTTAAAAGCCTGATAACGAATACAATTTTGCACCTTATGTCAATGGCGTAAGGAAGAATTGAATACATATTAGATATTATATGTGTTAGTTTTTAGTAAAACGTCCCACTTTGTCGCTTACCATAAAGATGAGATTTAGGTACTTGTATCTTCATATGAATAAACCGACAAAGCGGCTTTGTGGCAAACGACAAAGTGGGACGTTTTACTAAACTCACACACATATTGTCAGCTTCCGTATCCTAAATAGTTGCTAGTGACCCTGCCTACGAAGCTGGAGGTTCCGGGTTCGAATCCCGGCGAGATCATTATTGTGTATTTATTTATCACAATTATTTGATCTTTGGTCGTTGCTGTCTATGTATTTAAGTATCTACAGTGTGTGGCCTACAACCGGGGTGAAAATTTAAACGGTGCATTAATAAGCTGATCAACAATCATTTCCACATATTGTAATTAAAAAAAAAAAAAAAATTGTAATTTTTTGTTCATGTATTTTTCATTATTATGGGTTCATTTACTTGAATTAAAAGTTATCAATAACTTATCATTTTTGAATCATTGAAAAATGTACAATTTTTTTTTTAAATCGTATCAAATTAGTGTAAAAATGCAAACAAAATTATTGTTATGACTTCCTACCTGGTATACTATCAAGATGTCTTGCGACTGACAAGCTACGACATCGTGATGCCAAGATCCAGTACTAAAGGTCCATAGCTTTGAATGACAATATCTCCGAACTTAACCACTTTGAAACACCCGGACCTTTACAGGATTATTGCTGATAGTCTAAGGAGTCACTCATTTCATTTTTCTCCCGTGTTAAAGACCACACACTGTATATGTACCTATCTATTATATATATCGTCGCCTGGGACACACATCACAAACCTTAATTGAGCTTAACGTGGGAATAGGTCGATTTGTGTAAGATATCCCAAGATATTTATTTTTTATTTAGATATTTTGTATTTTTATTTGTGCCGTTGAAAGTGTAGAGTATGCTACTTGATCGTAGTAATGGCAAACGACATCTACGTGTTTAGAATTATAATATGGCTTAATGAAAATGCAGAACCCGCATTAAGTGCTTTTCATTTTCGCGGAAATCATAAAAGCTGAAGTACCCGAGCTCTAATATAAAAGGAAAAAGTAAGGTGAATGCTGAATGCTTCAAATCGATTACTTTCACGCTTTTTATGTCGATAGTACCTTCATTATACACCCGCCATTCTATAGCTGTTGGATTTTAGTAACGCGTTCGACACTTCGGAGTCATTAGTAGGTATTTAGTTGATTTGGTGTTTTTTCTTGTAACCTTGTAAGAAGAACCTTAATTGGAAGAACATAAACCTCCTATCCCATGAGGTGATTGCTTCAATAATTACTAAACGATTTGCTGCTGGCAACGGTTAGTTTGATTATCTAGGTGTTAGTGGTGCAGGATAGTGCTTAGCGTTCCACAGGGTTGTGTGCTGGCTGCTTTATTATTAATGTTTTTTTTTCGTTCGATTTGTATATTTACACTAAAGTTTACTACCACGACGCCGATAAGTAGTAATCTTTTGTCATTTATCCACTCTTTCAATAGATCAAATAATACATCTTGCAACTGACCTTATGATTCTACGATTAGGTTTTGATCTTTTGACTAATAATAGGTATCTTATCATAAAGCCATTCATATTAACGTCGTCTTATTAAAAAGTCCTGTCGAAGATCTTATGAAAAAAAAACTTCTTCTCTGGTCAGAGGTGTGGGGTTTGGAGGTTTATTTTATATTCTTGATGTTGTGTGTGTATGATCGAAATCGCTTGTTGCTGCCTTCCTTAATAAAGGATTGTTTGACTTTGACGAGTGTTACTTATAAAAACGCAACTACAAATGCAATTCCCAGCTATCGATAATTAATTTTTATTATCTATTAGACGATATGGACGAAACGAAATTATAGTAAACATTTAAATCATCATTTTCAATGAATCTCTAGAATTCAATTTTCTAAATTGCCTATCAGTAACACGGCAATATGCGACCAAGCGACGGACCGAAGCAAAAATAGATGTCGTGGACACAGAATAAGTAATATAATATGTAATATATTATTATTATTCCGCAGATTTTGGGGCACTTTTCTCTCTTACAGGGATAACAGCTTGAAAGACCCAAAAAACGTGAATTCGATAACATAATAAAAATTAGGCCAAAAATAAACAGCAAATAAAGCAAAACACAAATCGACTACTTGACCCATTTTTAAAGTTTGTCTTATACCTATTATTAATCAATATCTGACTAACGGAAAAAAAATATAAATATATTTTTTCACGACCTAGAAAACTGCAAAATTATAACTTACAATTCAAACTTTCGTTACCGGGCGTAAACGATACTAGCCATGTTAATGCTTAGATTATCTGTGGTGTGACGTCACTCAAACCGAAAACAAACATTTGACATGTCACTTATGTTATGTCAATGTCAAAGCAAAGCTACATGCCTACATGTCCATGGCGAATTTCACTCGTATAAGATTCGACTTGAAGTTAGTTTAAGATCCTATGACGTCACAGCATGGCCGTTATCAGAGACATCAGACTACGAAAAAAAAAACATTTTTTTCAATAAAAAATATGTTCCCATTAAACACTTTTAATACACCGTAATCGAAAAATATTGATCTTTTCAATAAATACTAAAGAAAATATTTTTTTTTGCATTAAATTTGATATGAGTCAAGTAGCCTATTATGCGAGTTCCTCTAATTCCCGTGAGGCGGCTGCCAGTCGGGCGCCCCGGAATGACATTACGTGGCGATGGAATGAGATGCCGCATATTAAGCGAGTGCATGACGAGGTGGATTTTATTTCTACCCCGAAAGCCCATTTGCATTTGCAGTGACCATATTTAAGTAGCGATAGGTAATTGTCATTATTTACCGTATAGCCCACCTAATGAAGACCAAAAGCTGCGTATCGGGGGAAAAAACTCGTGTACAAGCGAATTTTGGCATAGTTGTAGGGAATGGTGTTTTAAACCAGGTATAAAAGTACTGGTGGTTAGGGGTGGAGCTAACGGGGGGATAGGGGTGTAAAGGTCCTTATTTTTATTTTTTTGTAAATAACTCGTAAACCGTGGCTTATAGCAAAAAAACGTTGTAGTACATAAGTAATCTACATAAAATTCTCTACAAGATTTATACATGTTTCCTCTGGGATCAATGTGTCCTGATATAAGAAAATAAGATGTACAATAAAGAAATAAACACATTTGTTGAAGTAGGTATGGCACATACAGGATTTCAAAAGATTTTAATGCTGAATTCCTGACCATATTGAGAGTCTGTCCGGATGTTAGGGAAAAGTATTTTGGGAGTAGTTCGCATGTTATTGATTCACACAAGATGGGTATTTTTGGGAATATGGTAACATGGGATTAGTTTCTTATGAGAAGAGGTAATTATGAAATTAGAGTTTATAATATTGACTATTAGTACATTTTGGGATTAGTGCATTCGGTGACGGAAACATTTGTCAAAATTCTCTTCAGCGTTTTAGACTCTAGAAATAAAGAGCTACTTACGTATTCCGTCAGTGTTTTTATTGATTTCCGTTAAATTAAAGGGAAGCTTATTTAGGACAAAAATAATCAATTTCTCTAAGAAACTAGAGCCTTAACTCTTACTGTTATTGAGTTTTTTTTTAATAAGTTTAATGACTGATTAAGTGTATTGCAATCTTTATTACATCCTAATGTTACTTATTTTGACATGTGCCGTCAGTCACCTGGAGCCTATTTCTCAAAAGCTTGTAACTAGTAGTACAAGCGAAAGTCTTTATCTAATTTAGTGTTGAAAAGACACTCTACTTGTATTACAAGTTAAGTTTTTAGGAAATGAACCTCAGAGATCTCATTCTTAAGGTTCTCTCACACTTGCCATTACAACTATTCTATTATGTATGAAAACAAAAAAAAAAATTTACGAAATTAATAAAGCCGATATACCAGGCAACTTCTATTGATGTCCCAAGTAACCTGTCCAATTTAACGAAAATGTAAAAAAAACACCTATATACCTAGGGTATAAAAATAAATTCGGTTTAGGTGTAAAAAAAAGTAAACAATCAAGTGATATGATGGTAAGACCAAATATAGCATATATTTATTTGCTAATATATATCTTCAACCAATCCAATCGCCTATGTTTAGATTATCCATCCCTCAACGCAAAGCTTACAAATATGACATCACGATCGTAACTCATCAGCCATGAATGTAACACCGAAGGCGCGTACTGATTCACCCTATTACTTAATCATAAACCTCGGTTGACCCCCAATTAAGGGTACTTCCCGAAATAGCCCCGACTCGTGACGTTCAGCGCATGCGCCCTACTACCACGAAATTCGTAAATTTCGAGGATTTGTCTCTGTCACTCCAACGAAGACGTCATTAGGGTGACAGAGATAAATCCTCGAAATGAACGGATTTCGAAGTTTAAGGCGAAATACGGAGCGGAAACGGAACCGCAGCGGAACTATCTCGTTAGGTTGTTAAGTCAAGTTTGACGATGCGGTGTTGATGGTCTAAGTATGATGCAAAGGTTTAAGAGGATGTTTGTCATGGCTAAACTTTAGGCAACTGAACGGAACATTTGCAAAATTTGGGTCTGATTTGCAGTTTAAATTCCTGTTTCAGGGCGTTTTCACAAACCGTTGTTGAAATCACCCTGTTATTTAATTCGGACAAGTTTGGGCTTGTTCTACTTAGGATCACGAGCTCTTTCGATTCTAATAGGAGAACAAAAATGTCCCAAAATGTTTTTTCCATTACGATACCGTTTTTTCATAGATGTTCAATGGCGGTAGCGTAATGCAAGGAATGAAAACTGTATGAAAATTATGGGACATATTTTTTCTCCTAACTAAACCGAATGAGCTCGTGATTCTGAGTCGAATAAGCCTAAACTAAGGTGATTTCAACAACAGTTTGTGAAAACTACTATTCTATTTCGAATAAAGTAGGTACATAAGCACATAAGCTGTCCTTAACCTAACCTATATCTAAGATTGGCCCTTGTGGCATTGTACCGAGGATGCTGGCGGCATTTCCTCGCTGTATCGCAATACTGATGCGTTGTGCGAGGAAGTCGCCAGCTCTTCGGTCTTTAGTTACACCAACCAGACGTTTCGCGATCTCAGCTAGATATAGGTATTCTTATATATAGGTTAGGTTAAGTAGATTAGTTAGATTTAATCTATGTATATAAATTGTAGTTTTGAAAATAAATATATTAAAAAAGCTGTCCTTTTTTTATGTGACGAAGGTAAACAACCGAGCTCTCAGCCCACCTGATGGAAAGCAGGAACTGAGGCCCATGGACATAGCGATCAAAAATTCGCCAATGCGCTGCCTACCCTGAGGACTTAGATGGATTGCCTCTATCTATGCCAGTAATACACCGGCTATCTTGCCCCCAAACCGAAATAGCATTACAAACCCTACTATTTAGCGGCAGGTTCACGGGTAAAACGGTGGTAGCTATCCGGGCGGACCCTGCACGAGGTCCTACCACCAGCAAAATATGCCTGGGGAAAAGGATAGTGATAATTTTATCTGACGGACATAGTGAAATAGGCCATTGTATGGCACGCATGTTCGTGTATTGCAATTCTGCAACTGATAGTAAAATGCTTACTGTGTTGCTTACATTGGTAATTAATATTTTTAGTTTTAAAAACAACGATGTAAAATAAATTAACGAGTCGCCGAAGGGTTTGAAGTTTTTCGGACTATTCGGCTATTGAAGATTGATGATTTACAGCAGCATCATCATAGTGGACACACTATTGTGATCGCCAACCCGCTTGCATTACAGGCCTACGTCCAGCAGTGGACTAAAAGAGGCTGATCATGATGAGTCGTAATAATAATGTCCGCCTCCGTAGCCTAGTTGATAGTGACGCTGCTTATGAAGCTGGAGGTTCCGGGTTCGAATCCCGGCGAGGGCATTATTTGTGTATTTATTTATCACAAATGATTGTTCCTTGGTCATGGCTGTCTATGTATTTTAGTAGGTATATATATTATATACCTCTATAATTATATCGTTGGTTGGTACCTACATAATTAATTGAGCTTACTTCATTAATTTACCTATACTAATATACCTATGTGTTCCAGGTACCCGGAGCCGAAAGAAGCCACGCACAAGGTGCGCGGCCGCAGCGATGTGCTGGAAATGCTCTGCGGCGCCGGCGCCGTCGATCCTGAGCTCCTCACCGTCAAGACCTTCTACTTCTTCTTCTACTCCGCCTTTGGCTCCCTCTTCCCGCTCATGGGAGTCTACTTCAAACAGATGGGGATGAACGCCGGCCAATGCGGACTCCTTATAGGCACTAGACCCTTTGTGGAGTTCCTGTCTGCTCCTTTCTGGGGTGGGCTGGCGGACCGCTGGCGTAAAGGAAGGACGCTGCTTCTAGCGTCGCTAGCGGCGTGGATTGTGTTCACTCTTCCTTTAAGCTGGGTGCAACCTGGTGCGGTGTCTTGCGTGGTTCCTAGGAACGCGACAAGTTACGACCTGTTACCGCCCCGTTACGATGATACAGCGGCTCCTAACAGTGCCGCTGCAAGGGCTTTCCACGGGCCTACCACTTCAGCCGCCGCTGGCTCAGCCGGTAGCCCGCTTCCAGTATCTGACGCTAACAACTACAACCCAGCACAGAACGCTGATTGGGTGACGCCCTTACACTCCTCCATCGTATACCGGACAGCTGATATTCAGAAGACGTTCTTCCTGCTATTGCTGCTGGTTATGGTGGGGGAGTTCTTCAGCGCTCCGGCTATAACGCTTGCTGACTCTGCTGTTATTACGCTGCTTGGAGAAGACGCTGACAGGTAAGGTTTGTTCCTATCTACATATGTATATATTGTCTATTGCCTTGCGCAACGTAACTAATATTAATTAGGTACCAACGCCTAAGACAAACGCAATCGTTCAACGCGTGGTCTATCTTACATTTGTAACATTTAATGTATGCAACAGTGCATTGTATATATTCACTATAATCAGGGTCTACACAGGTTCAGAAATACCATCCGATATATAGGATAGGAGCCAGGGTGCTCACAAATCCCACCAGACCTCTATTTGGCATGGCGTTAAAGTGCATCTTCGGATATATTTTAGCCCGATGGTCCCTCCGATCTATCTGATGGCGACTAGAATCTCACCTGAATGACCAGTCAAAAAAAAACTCAAACCAGCAACAAAACCTCTTTCGCCTACCCTATTCCATACTGACCAACATCAACATCGTAGGTACGGTCACCAACGCATGTTCGGCTCCCTCGGCTGGGGCCTAGCCATGTTCTTCGTGGGAATCGCCTTGGACCACAGTACGGCCTTCAGCTCGCATCCTTGCGGAGGTCCGCAGCGATATGAGAAGAACTACACCATCTGCTTCGCTACTTTCTCTGTGCTTATGGGCGCTGCGCTTCTTACTGCTGGACAGGTTTGTGACGCTCGTGGTTGATGCTTATTGGTTTGATGATCCTCCAGTTTAATTGAAGAACTTTAGGTATAACCTTTCCGAATAGTATACTTAATTTACTTAATATATTTATTTAGTTTACTTAATTTTTCTTTATATACAAATGCTTAAGTACCAAATATAAATAAATAAATTGCTAAACAAGGTAATCATGTTTATGCGGTTTCTTCTTTATCGGTTTTGACTAAAGTGTTGTTGTGAGAATTAATCTGGAGCTTCTTTGTCTAATTGGAGACAATGTCAACCGACCATTCCTATGGCAATAACTGTAATATTGTAATTGTAACGCGAATTACTATCTATATGAGTAGTATATTAATCTACTTTCTTGCTATTAGTATGCCGTGTGGTGATGGCAGTAAGAATACATTTGTCATCACCCCAACTCCTGCGGGTGTCGTAAGAGTCGACTAAGGGATTGAAGTGTCACTGACCATTATTTGATAAAATATTGATGATGGGCAGCAGCGTCATCATAGTGGACACATTACTGCGATCTCCAATCCGCTTGCCCAGCGTGACGATTATAGGCATTTACCTCCTAATGCGTCTATACGCATAGTTAATAGGAGAGGCCTACGTCCAGCAGTGGACTATTCATAGGCTGATGATGTGATGCTGTTAGTATACAATACCACTCCAGAAGCTATAATTTTTATATCTGCAGATCAAATTCAAGTACGAGTTTGCACCCGAAGTGATAGCGCCCGTCGCCCCATCCTCGCCGACCCGTGAAGACAAACTGCAGCAACAACTAGCAGAGCAACTACAGTTGCCGGGACTCGACACTAGCGCCCCACGCGCTGCGCCACAGCCATCACTTGAACAAGCTAAGGTATGACAATTACCTATTTAGCAACACTAGAGGAGTGAGAAGGTTAGTGAGGCAACAACTAGCAGAGCAACTGCAGTTGCCGGGACTCGACACTAGCGCCCCACGCGCTGCGCCACAGCCATCACTTGAACAAGCTAAGGTATGACAATTACCTATTTAGCAACACTAGAGGAGTGAGAAGGTTAGTGAGGCAATAACTAGCAGAGCAACTACAGTTGCCGGGACTCGACACTAGCGCTCCACGCGCCGCACCACAGCCACCACTTGAACAAGCTAAGGTATGAATATTACCTATTTAGCAACACTAGAGGAGTGAGAAGGTTAGTGAGGCAATAACTAGCAGAGCAACTACAGTTGCCGGGACTCGACACTAGCGCCCCACGCGCCGCACCACAGCCACCACTTGAACAAGCTAAGGTATGACAATTACCTATTTAGCAACACTAGAGGAGTGAGAAGGTTAGTGAGGCAATAACTAGCAGAGCAACTACAGTTGCCGGGACTCGACACTAGCGCTGCACCACAGCCACCACTTGAACAAGCTAAGGTATGACAATTACCTATTTAGCAACACTAGAGGAGTGAGAAGGTTAGTGAGGCAACAACTAGCAGAGCAACTACAGTTGCCGGGACTCGACACTAGCGCTGCACCACAGCCACCACTTGAACAAGCTAAGGTATGACAATTACCTATTTAGCAACACTAGAGGAGTGAGAAGGTTAGTGAGGCAACAACTAGCAGAGCAACTGCAGTTGCCGGGACTCGACACTAGCGCTCCACGCGCTGCACCACAGCCACCACTTGAACAAGCTAAGGTATGACAATTACCTATTTAGCAACACTAGAGGAGTGAGAAGGTTAGTGAGGCAACAACTAGCAGAGCATCTACAGTTGCCGGGACTCGACACTAGCGCTGCACCACAGCCACCACTTGAACAAGCTAAGGTATGACAATTACCTATTTAGCAACACTAGAGGAGTGAGAAGGTTAGTGAGGCAACAACTAGCAGAGCAACTGCAGTTGCCGGGACTCGACACTAGCGCCCCACGCGCTGCACCACAGCCACCACTTGAACAAGCTAAGGTATGACAATTACCTATTTAGCAACACTAGAGGAGTGAGAAGGTTAGTGAGGCAACAACTAGCAGAGCAACTACAGTTGCCGGGACTCGACACTAGCGCTCCACGCGCTGCACCACAGCCACCACTTGAACAAGCTAAGGTATGACAATTCAATTATAAATATTAGATATCATATACTGCGCAAGCATTTTACGGTCTAGATGAATTTTTGAAAACTTAAATTATGAATACATTTGTATGTTAATTGTATTTGGATAGTTTCTTATTTATTATTTATAATGACACTGTTGACATTAAAATTTAATTATACCTGGACATATGTAATATAAATATATGTATGTTATAAAATGATGTAAGTTGTATTTGAATTGTGTACCCTATTTTTGACTTGTAAAATTGTAATTATATTTTACTAATAAATGAGTATGAGTATACCAAACAAAAACGACCAAGATCACCTAACGTCCGAGGTGGGGATCGAACCCACGTGCTCAGCTTTCGCGGCTGATGCCTGCACCCCTCGGCCACTCGGTCCCAACCACTAGTCAATTTTCTCGGGTATATGCAATCCCTTACGAGGCTAGGTGCCTTTGACCATTCTAAGGGCAAGCAAAGCCTGCACCTCCTATTAGAATACTTTACAGTTTTCTAGAATAGCTAGAGAGAGCTGGTGATGCCATCTATTGAACGTATTGTGAAAACACAAATCTAATTAATTATTGACTAAATATTTTGATTAAGTACTTTAAGTTAAGTAGTGTGACTACTGAGGAAAAAGTACAAATCAAAATATTTAGTTAATAAATAATTTGATTTGTGTTTTCACAATACGTTCAGTATGACAATTACCTATTTAGCAACACTAGATGAGTGAGGTTTGTGAGGTACTCGCCCTTTATGTTAATACCCAGCGTTCTCTAGTCCAGAGTCTTAAAGACATTCTCCCGTGCAGCGGTAAACAGATTAGGGGAGATGACATCTCCTTGCGTAACTCCCCGCTGCAGCAGAATAGGCTTCGAGCTCTGGTCTTGGAGTCGGACTGACATAGTGGCGCTCTCGAACAAACACTTCTGTATAGTGGTAGTCAACTTGGCACAGTTGGAGAGACTGTAGTACCGCCCCGTTGAAGACTGTTATGGTACAATCACGGAGCCTTATACGTGACAGGGCTACAGTGTCTAAACACGTGCCACTACTCGCCTTAATATTTTACTGCCAGAAAGATCATCCTAAGGAGAAGTAACGGAAACAAATTTTGCGTCTGCAGGCTATGTGTGATAATCATGAGCTATTCCAATAGGCTACTTGACTCATATCAAATTTAGTGCAGAAAATGATTATTTTCTGTAGTATTTATTGAAAAGATCAATATTTTTCGACTACGGTGTATTAAAAGTGTTTGATGGGTACATATTTTTTTATTGAAAAATTTGTTTTATTTTTTTAAATTTCGTACTCTGAAAACGGTGTCGGCCATGATGTGACGTCATAGGATCTTAAACTAACTTCATGTCGAATCTTATACGAGTGAAATTCGCCATGGACATGTAGGCATGTAGCTTTGCTGTGACATTTACATTAACATAAGTGACATGTCAAATGTTTGTTTTCGGTTTGAGTGACGTCACACCACAGATAATCTAAGCATTAACATGGCTAGTATCGTTTTCGCGCGGTAACGAAAGTTTAAATTTTAAGTTATAATTTTGCGGTTTTCTAGGTCGTGAAAAAATATATTTATATATTTTTTTCCGTTAATCAGATATTGATTAATAATATAAGACAAACTTTAAAAATGGGTCAAGTTGCCTAATGTAGTCTTGTTATTTTTATTACCGTTGTATAGCCCATACAATTTCCTCAAGCGTGCAACTACATTTTCTGAGACTTCTAACATCATCAACCTTGTTACAGGTATTCGCGCAGACCACCCGCGAAATGCCCGAATGGGTGACCGTGCTCAAGCAGTTCCAAAATGTTCGCGCGGCGTCCTTCCTCTTCGTCGCCTGGTTCATGGGCTTCGGCATCGGGCTCATCTTCACATTCCTCTTCTGGCATCTGCAGGTATTTTAGCTGAATATGGAAGTCTTTAATCAATTAGTTGACGGTGTTGATAGAGCAGAACTCGTGGAGTATTCATAGTCCTTGTCATCACCAACCGCTTCTGGAACCTACAAGTACTTAACTCAAATGACCGTAGGAGTTTTTGGCAGACAACTTATTATTATTAGTGACGAGTAACGGAGTGGAGACCTTCCCTTTAATGTTTGCGCGGCGTCCTTCATCTTCGTCGCCTGGTTCATGGGCTTCGGCATCGGGCTCATCTTCACATTCCTCTTCTGGCATCTGCAGGTATTTTAGCTGAATATGGTATGGAAGTCTTTAACCGAATAGTTGACGGTGTTGATAGAGCAGAACTCGTGGAGTATTCATAGTCCTTGTCATCACCAACCGCTTCTGGAATCTGCTAGTACTTAACTCAAATGACCGTAGGAGTTTTTGGCAAACAATTTGTCAAGTGGCGAGTAACGGAGTGGAAACTTTCACTAAATGTTTCCGCGGCGTCGTTCCTCTTCGTCGCCTGGTTCATGGGCTTTGGCATCGGGCTCATATTCACCTTCCTCTTCTGGTATCTTCAGTTGTTTGGCTGAATATGGAAGTTCTTAACCTAACAATTGACGGTACTGTAGAGGTTATATAACAATTCTCTATATTACTGGTTGCATTGGGATAAATTCTGTAATCTGTATTTGAATGGATGACATAAAATCAATTTAAAAAATAAAATAGAAAATTGTATGAGTCACCGTTGAGGCTTCGGCTTCCGGGCCACGCTCATGAGCCGCAAATCATAAAACAAATATCTTCTTCTTCAAAGTCTACCCCTGAGTATTATTTTATTTTATTACACCTGCTCCTCCCACAGTACTGAGAGTCGTGGAGTACTTTATAGTCCTTGTTATCATCTCCGCACGCACGACCGCACGGTGAGCAGTGTAAAAATAGTGCTCCTCAAAAAATAATTAAGAAGTCGGGATAAGTTGATTTTGACACACAGTGACATTATTACTTGATAGCCAAGGACTATAAATAGTGAACTATAAACATATAATTGTGATTAAGTGTTGATAAAATGGACAATAATCGTATCAAAGTGATATCAAATTTGTGAACCACCCTCAGATTTCAATGAACAGTGTTTTGCGCAAAACGTCGTAACCGACGCCCATTTCATGGCGCTTAAGACCTTTTTACGAAATCGTTACCAAAAGTGGACGAGTTACACAGACAATTAGTGGAGAACTTTGTGAAATACGTTGTTGCCTAAAGCTCTCAGATACTTGGACATTTAAAGTGCAGTCTATATAAAATAGCCTTCATTTACTCATGACGACTGCTAAGTGGTATCATTATCTTCCAAATTTCGCCTCTTGTGTCAAAGTCACCTGTGGCGCAGTGTGTAAGAGCTGTACTATCAAGCTCTGTTTGTTCTCAAGACGTCCGTAGTTCGAGCCTCAACTCCAGAAAGACTTTTTTTTTTTTTTTGCAAATTGACAATATTTTTAATTAATTTTTTTTTTTTTTTGTGTTAAAACTGATGAGACACTAGGTAGTGTCTCATCAAACTAAATTATTCGTAACCGTGGGTGATTATACTGACTTTTTTAAGCATATACTTGTGTTCAGTTTATAGAAGTACTTAAGTCGAAAATATTTAAGCCATTAACATGGCGCCAATATGCAGTAAATGTGGCGAGTGCTTAGACAAGAAGGACACTCTCAAATGCGCAAAATGCAACGAGGAGTTTGACTTAAAATGCGCAGGAAGATCTTATAAAATGTTTTCTTTGATGTCTGCCAGTGGTAAGGAAAAGTGGGTATGCCGCACCTGCTGTGCTAAAACACCTAATCAAACATCGGGAAGCAAACCTACAAGTATAGTGAAGTGCGCCGACGCCAAAAACATCACACTTAGAGCGAAACGAAACAAATTAGTATCCGGAAAAAAATGCGATAAAGCTCCCGAAATTGATACAACACCAAGTCTAGAAACTGTTGTGAATATATCAACGCACAATTCCTTTTCGTCGTTATCAGACCTTGAGGATCACGACACCACGTCGTCATCTGCTCTAGCCAGTATAAATTTCAGTCAGATAAATAAAAGCTGCCCTGACGTTTTTGAAAGTGACTGTGAAAAGCTAAAAAATATGAAACTGAAAATTATAGACCTAGAAGAAAAACTGAAGAGCGCAGAACAAGAGATTGAGAATCTCTTAATGGAAAATTCATCTTTAAAAAATATTATAAATGAACATTCTCAAAAAATTAACAAACTCACACAGATATGTAATTCAAACGAGAAAACATCTTCTAACAAAAAACAGAGAGCCAGCCTCATGAAGTCAAAATTAAACCTATCCCAAAACGACAACGATTTTAATATCCAGCAGAGCTTAGAACAGGAGACGAGTAGCCTCGATAAAAATGTATCATCGTTTTCACCCGTAGTCAGGATGGGACCAAAAAAACAATACCCAACAACATTATCGAGCGAAAAAAACACAGATCATCAGACTAAGCCAAGGACATCTTCGATTATAGCCGCAGTCCCCTCCTCCTTGAGCACCGCACCACAGACGTCGCTAGCAGGCACTGCGGGAATCCCCGCGGCGCAAGAGCTGGATGCAGCAGACTCTCCAAAGTCGCCGCTAGATGGCGCTACCAACCGTGAGCGCGAAGATAAATCAGCCCAAAAAAATAAAATATGTATTTTAAGTTCTAACATTACTAATGTTGCTCATTACGAATTAGGTTCTGAATACAATATTTGCCACTATTTATATCCTGCTGCCGGAACTTGTAACTTGTTGCAAAACTTAGAAAATAAGCTCTTCGGATATACAAAACAAGACTACTGTATAATTTTTGTTGGGGAGGAAGATTTTAACGTGACGAAAAACTATGTAGATTTCATTCTTGACATAAGAAAACGTTTGGAACTCCTGCAGCATACAAATGTAATTTTATGTTATCCAACTTTTAAAAATAATTATTATTGTAATGTATATAACAAAAGAATAGAAACATTTAACCATTTATTGTATGCTGACAACTATGAGCATGAATATGCATATCTCCTTGATAGCAACCGACATCTAAATTATGACCACAGTATGTTCCAGTATAGGTCCGGTAGGGCAAACAGCCTTGCATTGAAGACTATTTTTCATGACATCTCTAAGCTAATGATGATTATTGAAGGGGATAACAGATCGCTTCGTTCTTCAAGTCCATGTCCAAACAATAGCTCCACTCACAAGTCACTAGAGTTTTTTCGTACATAAGGGAACCACGTACCCTTCGGACTCACAGAAACTTATAATTATGCATCAAAACATAGGAGGTCTATTAAATAAGCTCGACCTAGTACAAATATCACTACAAGAGTTATCTAATAATGATCTGGAAATTGATGTTCTATGCTTCAGCGAGACTTTTGTTAAACGTCACTGTGAAAATAACATAAAACTTAATAACTTAAAGCTCGTTTCATCTTATGGTAGAGAGAAGGGCAGAGGTGGTACTGCTATCCTAGTTAGGAAAACATTGGATGTCAAACCGATTGCATTTCTGTCTGAATTAGCCTCAGCCCATTTTTTCGAATGTTGTGGGATAGAAATTCTTGGATTAAACATTTTAGTAATAGTTATATATAGAATACCAGTGAATACCAACGCTCATGTAGGATTATTCATTCATAAATTACAACAAATGCTTTTTCAACTAACCAGTAAATACAGGAAAAAGAAGATAATTTTATGTGGCGACTGGAATATAGATATTTTAAAAGACACATCATTTTCCAAAGATCTTAAGGATACTCTACAATGTTATGGTATTGAGATACATATAAACACACCTACCAGGCTTAACGCCTGCTTAGATCAAATAGCTTCAAACATGAAACGGGTACACGCTTTCACACGCAGTCTGTATTTATCTGACCATGACACTGCACAATTTTTAACTGTCAATGTAAACAAAACTAAATCATTCATTACTTGGTTTGAATACAAAAGAGATTTTAGTAGCGACAATATGAGGAAATTTAAGGAGTGTATGGCAGCTCTTTCATTTTCAGATATATTCAATGTAAATGACTTTCAAGAATCCTTCACATTATTTCATGAAATGATATGCCTCTTTTTCAACCTCTGCTTTCCATTGATTAAAATACGAGTAAGTAACAGACATTCGCGCTTAAAATGGCTTACTAAAGGAATAAAAAAATCGTGTCATGTGAAGCGTAAGCTGTATATTATGTCTAGACAAAAGAATAATTACAGTAAACAAAATAGAAAAAAATTTAAGCAATATAGCCGCATGTTAAAAAGATGTATACACAAATCTCAGCAGTTGCGCAATAATCAATACATACAATCAAACAAAAATAAATGTAGAGCGACTTGGAATTTGATTAATAGTAGTAACTCTTGCAATTACCACGATAATGACATTAGTTCTTTAAGTTATAAAAAAGTGACATACAATAATCCTCAGGACATTTGTAATATTTTTAATGATTTTTTTATAGATAGTGTCAATAGTAATGTATCGAAAAGTAGAATGCAGAAAATGAATTACAGTCACAATCAAGCCAACTCCGTGTTTCTAAAGCCTATTGATGACCAAGAGGTGTTTAAATTGATAATGTCATTAAAAAACAGCAAATCTTGTGGCTATGACGACATATCTACACTTTTACTTAAAAATAACGCGTTAAATCTATGCGGTCCCTTGGCGCATCTAATAAATCTCTCATTTGTCCAAGGTCAATTTCCTAAAGAATTGAAGGTGTCAGTTGTGAAGCCCCTGTTTAAAAAAGGTGACCGAAAAGACCCAAACAATTATAGGCTCATTACATTGGTTCCAGTTATTTCAAAGGTTATCGAAAAAGCCATGTTTGTTAGACTTAGTGAGTATTTGACTATAAATAAAATATTATCATCAGACCAATTCGGGTTTCGCAAGGATCGCTCAACTGAGCTGGCTTGCTTTGAATTTATAAAATACATATCAGAAGCTAATAATGACAAATTACCAGTGTCATCTATCTTTCTAGACATAAGCAAAGCTTTTGACTGTGTAAATCACTTAAAACTCCTATCTAAGCTTGAAGGCTTTGGACTTAGAGGTAATGTCCTTGATTGGATGAAAAGTTATTTGTGCGACCGAACGCAGTGTACTGAAATCGCGAGAATGGTCACAGAGGGTAACAATCTTCTAAAAAAAAGGTTTAGATCGCCATACCGTGCTAATGAAACGTGAGTGCCACAAGGGAGTAATTTAGGTCCACTATTATTCTTATTATTTATTAATGATCTCCCACAATCCACATCGCAAAGGTGTATACTCTTCGCAGATGATACGACCATAATAGTGAAGGGAACTGACATGACATGTTATGATTCGGACATAAATAAATCATTTCTAGATGTAAGTGGATGGATAGAATGTAACAGCCTTAATATTAACCTTAATAAAACATTATTTACGCAATTTTATCATCCCAATTCAAATCTATTTACCAATCCTACAATAAACATCATGAACACTCCAATTGAAGAATCTCATTGTGCTGAATTCCTAGGTTTCATTATTGACACACATTTAAACTGGAAATACCACATCGACATGGTGTGTTCTAAACTATCGCGATTTGTTTTTGCATTAAGAAATCTAAGGAACACTATCTCCACTCAGGCCGCGTTAGTAGCTTACCACGGATATGTGGCATCTACCCTTAATTACGGTCTCTTACTTTGGGGCAATTCTGTGGACGTTCAGAGGGCTTTTGTGATTCAGAAAGGCTGCGTACGGGCATTGGCTGGTGTTAAATTTGACGAAAGCTGTAGGCCTCTCTTTAAAAAGTTAAATATTCTTCCATTAGCGTCCATGTATATACTGAAAGTTTGTGTATTTACAGTGAATCACCCCGAGTATTTTTTAAAGCGCGAAGTAACGTCTACAAGGCAGCTCAGAACCCAGTACCAATATCTTTTGTACCATCCACCTTGTAATTCTGACATATATGAGAGAAATGCAGCCAACATGTGTATTATAATTTTTAATAAGCTCCCCCAAGAGCTGAGAATGCTTACAGGTAAAATATTTAAGACCAAATTGACCAACTGGCTACATGATCATTGCTTTTATAGTATTAAGGAGTATTTTAAATGGGACATATCGAATTCATATTAGCTGAGATAAATTTGACATAATCATGTACTTATTTTAAATTTTTATTTTTTAATTCTATGTTGTCACAATCGTAATTATGTAATTAATCAGTTTTGTATAATTTGACCCTGACCTACATTTGAAATATTTACCTAATCTTACTTTAGTTTGTCCCTAACTCTATTAGTTTTTTTATAGTAATTGACATAAGTATTTAAATTAACTGTATTCTCCATTTTGTAGTTGATAATTATTAGTACCCACGTGTACTTATTTGAAAATAATTTGCATGTTGATGTTGTATCGACTGAATACTGTGTCTAGACTAAATTATATTTAAGAACCATTGTACTACGTGTTCAAGCAAATAAACAATTCTATTCTATTCTATTCTATTCTATCATCACCTACCCTTTCTGGAATCTGCAGGTACTTAACTGACCGCATAGAGCGTCTTTCTTAAAAGTCTCTTAATAGTGGTACCCGAGAATGGATTCGTAATCACTAATGACATGAGAATCAATCTGTTGAAAGACACAAGGACACAAACACATGGTGTACTCATATTGATCATCATATCACGTCCTCATCATGAATCGGAAAGACACGGAAGATCCATTAGCGACTCATAGTAAGTTTTGTTGTAATTTCACCTTCGTTTATCTTGCAGGACATTGGAGGGTCACCGACGCTGTTCGGTGTTGCATCAGTCATCAACCACATCTCGGAGATCTTCGCGTACTTCTTCAGTTTTAAGCTGATCACACAAATGGGCCATTTCAAGGTGTGATTCATTAACATCCCCATCAATAATAATCTCAGAAGAAAAGAGTTTATATTAATCTCAGATCATGTTAGTAAATAAATCGTTAGTTTTATTGTGTGGAATGAAAATAAAATGTTGAATAAAATGACCTAATTAATAGTGGGATACATTTTTGATTTAATGCCAAGATCAAGAACAAATTTATGTGTAACGAGTATCAAAATGTTCTTTGTAGTCAACTGTCCCTACCAACAATTGTCATTTGATATACATTTTCACTTCTGATAAAAAAAATCTTTTTTAAATTATATTTCTAAGTATTTCTAAACATCCATTTTCCAGTTCTTTTTTCTACCATTTTCGTTCAAACCTACTCTTTTTTCTGTGTCAGAAATATTCTATTATAATTTTTAACCTTGAACGTCTAATTTAACCCTTCAAAGCGGGAGCTTGCCAGACGAAGGGTTAAAGTATACACTTTGACGACACGAGAAGCCCGAATTCGTTTCACCAAAGACGAAAAGCTACATTATTTATTAGTACCTACCTAAATCACGAAGTATGTTGTTACCAAATGTAATAGGTATATAAATATTTTGCATGGTGGCTTTATGTCGACTGAATACTGATTCTCAAAATGCTGTAAGAAAGACCTAATTGTAACGTATTCTTGCAAATAAACTTTTCTATTCTATTCTACACAACCTCAAATAACAATATTTCCAGGTACTCTGCTTAGGTCTAGCCGGCAACGTACTCCGGTTCCTATACATCTCCTGGCTGACAGACCCGTGGTGGGTGCTGCCATTTGAGTTCGTCCAAGGAGTCACACACGCGGCAGTATGGGCGGCTTGCTGTTCTTACATCGCACACCATGCGCCGCCTGGTCTTCGCTCCTCTGCCCAAGGCGTTCTTCAGGTGGGCGATGTAAAATTATACTTCTAATGATGGCTGTGTAAATAATCACCAAATTAAAAATTTAAAAAACCGACTTCAACCGGTTTCTCCAAGATTCCCGATTTGTTTCCATCATTGGTTTCCTCAAATCCTACTTTCTGAATGCAAATTCTTGTAAATGAATGAAAATTACCAAAAGCGCCATACATGTACCTATAACATTTGAAGAGATCCCTCGATTATCTCCAGGATCCCATCATCAGACCCCAACTTGGTGCCAATGGGACCATCTCGGGGTAATACACGTTCGATAACAAAAAGAAATTTTAGAATCGGTTCACTATTCTCGGAGATATCAGGTAACATACATACAACAAAAAAAAAAAAATTCAGTCGAATTGAGAACCTCCTCCTTTTTTTGAAGTCGGTTAAAAACTTTTGAGAATTCAGACTTGTAGTGGGTTTGTGCAAAGAGTTGCACATGCGACAGTATCGGGTAGTAGTAGTAGCGGGCTTGGTCTTCGGTCCTCTGCCCAGAGTGTTCTGCAGATGGGCGATGCAAAATTATACTTCTAATGATGGCTGTGTAAAAAACTTTTGAGAATTCAGACTTGTAGTAGGTTTGTGCATAGTTGCACATGCGACAGTATCGGGTAGTAGTAGTAGCGGGCTTGGTCTTCGGTCCTCTGCCCAGAGTGTTCTGCAGATGGGCGATGTAAAATTATACTTCTAATGATGGCTGTGTAAAAAACTTTTGAGGATACAGACTTGTAGTGGGTTTGTGCATAGTTGCACATGCGACAGTATCGGGTAGTAGTAGTAGCGGGCTTGGTCTTCGGTCCTCTGCCCAGAGTGTTCTGCAGATGGGCGATGTAAAATTATACTTCTAATGATGGCTGTGTAAAAAACTTTTGAGGATACAGACTTGTAGTGGGTTTGTGCATAGTTGCACATGCGACAGTATCGGGTAGTAGCAGTAGTAGCGGGCTTGTTCTTCGGTCCTCTGCCCAGAGTGTTCTGCAGATGGGCGATGCAAAATTATACGTGTAATGACAGTGTAAAAAGTTTAAAAAAGACAAGACCTGTGGTGGGTTGCCCTTTAAGGTCGTGCTGGGCGTTGCACATGCGGCCATCACGCGCTGCATAATCTTCGGTCCCTTGCCTACTGCTTTCTGCAGGTAGATGATGTACATTAGAGTACGTAGCAAACGCTCGGTAGCGTATCGTAGTATTCTCTATCTGTCACTTTGTCATTAGCGCCACAAATACAGACCACAAGACCTTTCTTTCACGACTGAGTGCTAACGATTGGGACCTCGGGTACATATCCTGATAGCTAATTTATTTAATAATTACCGTACAAATAATGAATTCACTTAAGGCATTGGGATAGTAAAACATGAGGGCAAGGAAAGATGATCAGCTTCCTGCGACCATAAATAACATGGACGTCTAAGGCCAGCTCAAAAATGCCCCCAAAAACAATTGTTCAATTATGCCAAGATGGGCAGGACATAGCGCTTTTCTTAACACCGCGCATATGTCGACGCAACATCTTTGACAAATGCCTATAGAATATAGCCAATCAAAACTTTGATGGACCAATCACAACTATTTTTAAATGGCGGTTTAAGTTTTTATAGGTTGACATTGAAATTCATTACCGTGACGCATTGAAGAGGGGGTGACACTTGTCAACTAAAATTCAGGACCGTTTTTGAAAGGCAATTTAATATGGCGTGCGGCTTCCATGTTTTATTTGTTTGTAGTCAGCTTCGCTCAACAGCTAGTTTTTTAATCCTAAAGAGCTGATCATCTTTCAGGGGACAGATCATAGATCTGTATCTTTTTCTATACGATTTTATAATGATTGTTTCCCAGGGTCTCCATCACGGTCTTGGCCGTGGTTGTGGCGCAGTCCTGGGCGGAGTAGCCGTGGCAAAGTGGGGAACCACCAGAACCTTCGCCGGCTACGGTCTACTCTGTGGGGTCGCTCTCGCTGGCTTCGCGTTCCTCAACTTCAGAGAGGAGGTAGGCTTTAACCTTCTATGCAGGGTAGGGTGTTTCACTTTTGTATGGGTGAAAAAAAATTGTGATATTTTCCCTGACTTTGCTCACGCCCTAAGTTTCTCTGATATAAAAATGATATACATAAAATTTTATTGAGATTGGACAACGTTTAAAGGTTGCACACTTTTGAAAGTAAAGCCAAAGCCCTATACATTACGAAAAAAATTACTTTGTTATAAATTAATCAAATATAATCGTTATCCTATCTCAATAAAATTTTAAATATATCATTTTTATATCAGAGAAACTTAGGGCGTGAGCAAAGTCAGAGAAAATTTCACAATTTTCAAAAATGAAACACCCTAATGCAGGGCTGCCATCCGTCCGATTTCCCTGGCTGTTCTAGTTTGGAAGCTGGCGGCTGTCCAGGGGGCTTTTCAAAAAAAATATGGTTAAACGTGGAAATTTTTCATATGAAAAAGTGAAGAAACACCTCATTGAATTAAAATAAGTCTCCATCACGGTCTTGGCCGTGGTTGTGGCGGAGTAGCTGTGGGGAACTACCAGAACCTTCGCCGGCTACGGTCTACTCTGTGGGGTCGCTCTCGCTGGCTTCGCGTTCCTCAACTTCAGAGAGGAGGTAGGCTTTAACCTTCTATGCAGGGCAGCCATCCGTCCGATTTGCCCAGCTGTTCTAGTTTGGAAGCCAGCGGCTATCCAGGGGTCTTTAAAAAAATTATGGTAAACGGGTCAAACGTAAAATCATGTTATGAGTCTTTCCGGTGGACATTTTAAAAGTTAAGGCCTATGAAAGTTAATTTTCTTATTAAACCCTTATTGTCATTTAAAGGCACTTCTTTCCTATTGAATAGTATGATAAAAATCACGACTACACTCCTACAAGTTGCTTATTATTCACCACAGGAAAGAGGGGCTCTACAGTTCAGCTGAACACGCACTTTTTCTTACCTGTGGTCGATAGTTAACAGCCTGTAGACAGGTAGTAATGATTTTTATCATACAACCCAATGAAAAAGGAGTACGTCTTAATGAAGATAAGGCTTTCATAAGAAAATCAAGCTTTATAGGCCTTAACTTTTAGATTGTCCACCGGAAAGACTCCGAACATGGGTTTGCGTTTGACCCAAACGTGGAAATTGTTCATATGAGGAAGTGAAGAAACACCTCATTGAATTAAAATAAGTCTCCATTACGGTCTTGGCCGTGGTTGTGACGCAGTCCTGGGCGGAGTAGCTGTGGGGAACTACCAGAACCTTCGCCGGCTACGGTCTACTCTGTGGAGTCGCGCTTGCTGGCTTCGCGTTCCTCAACTTCAGAGAGGAGGTAGGCTTTAACCTTCTATGCAGGGCTGCCATCCGTCCGATTTCCCCGGCTGTTCTAGTTTGGAAGCCGGCTGTCCAGAGGGCTTTTCAAAAAATGACTGGTAAAACGCGGAAATTTTTCAAATGAGAAAGTCAAGAAACACCTCATTGAATTAGAATAAGTCTCAATCACGGTCTTGGCCGTGGTTGTGGCGGAGTAGCTGTGAGGAACCACTAGAACCTTCGCCGGCTACGGTCTACTCTGTGGGGTCGCTCTCGCTGGCTTCGCGTTCCTCAACTTCAGAGAGGAGGTAGGCTTCAACCTCCCCTGATGTTCTAGTTTGGAAGCCAGCGGCTGTCCAGGGGGCTTTTCAAAAAATGACTGGTAAAACGCGGAATTTTTTCATATGAGAAAGTGAAGAAACACCTCATTGAATTAAAATAAGTCTCCATCACGGTCTTGGCCATGGTTGTGGCGCAGTCCTGGGCGGAGTAGCTGTGGGGAACTACCAGAACCTTCGCCGGCTACGGTCTACTCTGTGGGGTCGCTCTCGCTGGCTTCGCGTTCCTCAACTTCAGAGAGGAGGTAGGCTTTAACCTTCTATGCAGGGCTGCCATCTGTCCGATTTCCCCGGCTGTTCTAGTTTGGAAGCCAGCGGCTGTCCAGGGGTCTTTAAAAAAATTATGGTAAACGGGTCAAACGTAAAATCATGTTATGAGTCTTTCCGGTGGACATTTTAAAAGTTAAGGCCTATGAAAGTTAATTTTCTTATTAAACCCTTATTGTCATTTAAAGGCACTCCTTTCCTATTGAATAGTATGATAAAAATTACGACTACACTCCTACAAGTTGCTTATTATTGACCACAGGAAAGAGGGGCTCTACAGTTCAGCTGAACACGCACTTTTTCTTTCCTGTGGTCGATAGTTATCAGCCTGTAGACAGGTAGTAATGATTTTTATCATACAACCCAATGAAAAAGGAGTACGTCTTAATGAAGATAAGGTTTTCATAAGAAAATCAAGCTTTATAAGCCTTAACTTTTAGATTGTCCACCGGAAAGACTCCGAACATGGGTTTGCGTTTGACCCAAACGTGGAAATTGTTCATATGAGAAAGTGAAGAAACACCTTATTGAATTAAAATAAGTCTCCATCACGGTTTTGGCCGTGGTTGTGACGCAGTCCTGGGTGGAGTAGCTGTGGGGAACTACCAGAACCTTCGCCGGCTACGGTCTACTCTGTGGAGTCGCTCTCGCTGGCTTCGCGTTCCTCAACTTCAGAGAGGAGGTAAGCTTTAACCTTGGCTGCCCCAGGGCTGCCATCCGTCCGATTTCCCCGGCTGTTCTAGTTTGGAAGCCAGCGGCTATCCAGGGGTCTTTAAAAAAATTATGGTAAACGGGTCAAACGTAAAATCATGTTATGAGTCTTTCCGGTGGACATTTTAAAAGTTAAGGCCTATGAAAGTTAATTTTCTTATTAAACCCTTATTGTCATTTAAAGGCACTCCTTTCCTATTGAATAGTATGATAAAAATTACGACTACACTCCTACAAGTTGCTTATTATTGACCACAGGAAAGAGGGGCTCTACAGTTCAGCTGAACACGCACTTTTTCTTTCCTGTGGTCGATAGTTATCAGCCTGTAGACAGGTAGTAATGATTTTTATCATACAACCCAATGAAAAAGGAGTACGTCTTAATGAAGATAAGGTTTTCATAAGAAAATCAAGCTTTATAAGCCTTAACTTTTAGATTGTCCACCGGAAAGACTCCGAACATGGGTTTGCGTTTGACCCAAACGTGGAAATTGTTAATATGAGAAAGTGAAGAAACACCTTATTGAATTAAAATAAGTCTCCATCACGGTTTTGGCCGTGGTTGTGACGCAGTCCTGGGTGGAGTAGCTGTGGGGAACTACCAGAACCTTCGCCGGCTACGGTCTACTCTGTGGAGTCGCTCTCGCTGGCTTCGCGTTCCTCAACTTCAGAGAGGAGGTAAGCTTTAACCTTGGCTGCCCCAGGGCTGCCATCCGTCCGATTTCCCCGGCTGTTCTAGTTTGGAAGCCAGCGGCTATCCAGGGGTCTTTAAAAAAATTATGGTAAACGGGTCAAACTTAAACTCATGTTATGAGTCTTTCCGGTGGACATTTTAAAAGTTAAGGCCTATGAAAGTTAATTTTCTTATTAAACCCTTATTGTCATTTAAAGGCACTCCTTTCCTATTGAATAGTATGATAAAAATCACGACTACACTCCTACAAGTTGCTTATTATTGACCACAGGAAAGAGGGGCTCTACAGTTCAGCTGAACACGCACTTTTTCTTTCCTGTGGTCGATAGTTAACAGCCTGTAGACAGGTAGTAATGATTTTTATCATACAACCCAATGAAAAAGGAGTACGTCTTAATGAAGATAAGGCTTTCATAAGAAAATCAAGCTTTATAAGCCTTAACTTTTAGATTGTCCACCGGAAAGACTCCGAACATGGGTTTGCGTTTGACCCAAACGTGGAAATTGTTCATATGAGGAAGTGATGAAACACCTCATTGAATTAAAATAAGTCTCCATCACGGTCTTGGGCGTGGTTGTGACGCAGTCCTGGGCGGAATAGCTGTGGGGAACTACCAGAACCTTCGCCGGCTACGGTCTACTCTGTAGAGTCCGCAACTTCAGAGAAGAGGTAGGCTTTAACCTCCTATACAAGTGATTTGCGGTGACGGGAAACATCGTAAGGAAACCCGCATACATCTGCGAATAAATTCAAGGGTGTATGTGAAATCCCCAACAAGTACTTGACAAGCGTTGGGATCACGTTAGCTCACCAATTTTCCCCAATCCCACACGGACGTGTCTTGCTGAACAAACTTTTAACTATTTTACCTTACTGCGACTTATTTCATGAGAAGCCATCCACAATGAAACCCCGTTTATTGAAGTTCTGCGAGGATATTAATTAATTATATGTATGTCATTATATTTTCTTAGTTTTGTTTTTAATGTACTTTGTCAAACAACGTATTGGCGTAAGCTGTGATGTTGTATGATATTTATTAAACAAATAAACAAACAAATCACGAAAAATAGGCACGTTTGATGTCGAGCTGCAGAAAAAATGGCCAGAATACAACCAACAATAACCTCCTATGCAGGCCTACTACTGCAAAAAACGAAATTCGTAATTTTCGAGGATTTTTCGAGAGAAAAATCCTCGAAATTTGAGGATTTCGAAGTTCGCTGGAGGGCCGCAGGGCTGCCATCTGTACGATTAATCCAGTTATCAAAAAAAAATCAAAAAATTACTGGGGAAATCGCGGACATTTTTCATATGACAAAAGTGAGGAAACACCTCATTGAATTGTAGTATTCACCGGCATTATTGTGTACAAAATAAAGTGTGTAAAATGTCCTGATTTCTTCAGTGTTTGTCCTTCTTTTACAAATTTCGATATGACACCAGTTGACAACACTCCTCGTAAAGCCTAATGTGCACTAAATTCCCACTCCGGATCAAAGAGAAATGTCTTTGTGTAGAAACTGAACACAACTAAAAAGAGTACCTTCACTTTAAATCGACCTTTTCTTGAAATTTGCTAAAAAATATTATTAACGTACATTTTTTTTTATTTTGGTACCATACTTTTTTCTTTATTTTAGATATTTATTTTTCAAAATGGAAGCGCAGGGCCCCCTGTTCGCGGGGCCCGTAGCATACTGCTATTAGGTTACTCCGCCTCTGTAGTTATCTACAGGCCTAGCCAACATTCGCACGATTCGTAATCTGTAACTTGGCGTATTTGCCTAGCCAACATGCCTGTTTTGGCGTAAACGCTTATTCGTCGCTTCGTGCTGCGAAAATCCGAGTTTAAGGCTGCGTTTCCACCAGAGATGTGCGAGGATGTGTTTCCATACAAATGACACCTCGCTCGAGTCTTTAATAGGTGTAATTTGTATGGAAACACATCCTCGCACATCTCTGGTGGAAACGCAGCCTTAAACTCGGATTTTTGCAGCACGGAGCGACGAATACACACGAGCGACACATCTCTGGTGGAAAAGCAGCCTTAGTCTATGGTTTCGTTTTGAGAAACGTCAGCCTCAGTAGCGCACCATCACCGCGTGTAAAAAAAAATTGAAATTTAATCTGTTTATTTCATAAAATCAAAATCATTGCATAATTCATTAGGTACTTAACTGCTAATCTTAAATAAAAAAGATTTTGTGAGTTAAGGAGTCATCTTAAATTAATTATTATTATTTTATTATACATTGCTTATATGGACTAAATTTAGGTATTTACAGTTGTATTTGCACTTTGCAAATGCCTATTTACTTGCTTTAACATGTATTTTTTTATCATGTTCCTCGCTTGACTACTGGTTCGACCCTCGATTGATTTTGACTGTGTCCGTTATGTGGCGACGAAAGGAAGGACAATTGACATGAACTCTATACATTGCAGGCTAACGTGGAAGCCGACATGGACGAGGAAGCCCGCGCGGTGGCAGAAGCGGGCGTTCTGGCGCCGCACGGCGTGCCCTCTAACCCTATACCGCGCGCTCTGTCCTCCACCCGCCTCTCCGACCTGAACCACCAGCACGACTCCTATGGCGCCACTCAGGTTAGTATCCCTTGTGTAACCTCTTCTCCACAGATTCTCTCGTCTCGTTCTGGTCGAGACTCTTCGCTATTAAACCGTTCGCTGTAACGACTATCGGGACTATGATCGTCGAGTCAACATCCCACATGGCGGTTATCTCGTGGGCCAAGTCTAGGTACTTACTGGACTTGTCCTTTTCGGCCTTCACGAGATTCTCATCATGTGGGATGGTGACGTCGACGAGCACAGCCCGGCGCTGCGATCGATCTACCAGCACGATATCAGGCTTATTGGCTACAATAGTCCTGTCCGTGATGATAGGTCGATCCCAGTAGAGCGTGGCACGACCATTTTCGAGAACTGGTGCAGTTGTGTACTTGTAGTATGGCACTTCGACGTCCACAAGGCCGTATTGAAGAGCAAGCTGTTGGTGTATAATACTGGCTACGAGGTTATGTCTGTGCAAGTACTCGGTGTTAGCAATCTGAGAACAACCGGAAATAATATGCCTGAGTGACTCACCGGGACGGCGGCATGCCCGACAAATGTCGACCGTACCGTCCTTCAGGATATATTTCCGGTAGTTATTCGTCATGATAACCTCGTCAGCAATTGCACAGGCAAAACCCTCGGTTTCTCCGAAGAGGTCCCCGAATCTACGTCAGGTCCCGTGAGGGCCTTGTAGAACCGTCCGTGTAGCTCCTTGCTCTTCCATATCGCCTTGCGGTCCTCGGTGCTTAGTACCACAGGTTTGCGCCAGTTCTCTTTTGCCAAGGAGAGCGGCGTGAGGTTCCGGTCTACTGCCACCACATCACGATGCATCCCGCACTCATTGCTAAGAAAATAGTTTCTAAGATTGTACAAAGTGGAATTCTTTACCGGCACATGTGTTTCCGCATGTGCCGGTAAAGAATTCCACATCCGTTGGGACCCTTTAAACGAAGCGTGAAGAAGCATCTAGCGGGCCAGCAAGGCGGTGGCAACTAACAGGTTACTGATTGTCTCCTGTTCGTTGCCGCCGCGATTTGGGCTCTACTTTTCACTTACGATCAGGTGGAGTGGAGCCACTTTGTTGTGCCAACATAAAAAAAAAAAAAAACACCTCGTGGTTGTGGAGGTTTTTGGCATTTAAGAAGCCGCTGCCTCCACACCTCCGCGGGATGTACAATCTCATAGCTGATGAGCGCGGGTGTAGCATTCGATGTGTGGTAAGCAGTGTACGGACCCTTCGATCCAGGGCGTCCAGCTCGCGCGGTCTGAGTCCACCTTAGTATGTCAAAGGAGTATATGAGTATGGGTATTATTTATTATTATACAGTTATACACCCGATGGAAGTAAACATCTATGGGTACGATGGTTACCTCAATCGGGTTGCATGTCGTGTTCCAATTTATGTAATAGAAAGTTGCTTAATTTATTTTTGAATGTTTGTTTCGACATACATCCACTCTTTAAATCTGTAGGAAGCTGATTATAGATGCTGGGGACTAAATACTTTCTACATCTTTCTATATCAGTCAGCCTCCGTAGCCTAGTCGGTAGTGACCTTGCCTACGAAGCAGGAGCTTCCGGGTTCGAATCCCGGCGAGGGCATTATTTGTGTATTTATTTGTTTGTTCCTTGGTCATGGCTGTCTATGTATTTAAGTACTTATCTATCTATTATATATATCGTCGCCTGGTACCCACCTCACAAGCTTTAATTGAGCTTACCGTGGGACTAGGTCGATTTGTGTAAAGATGTCCAAAAAATATTTGTTTATTTATTATTTATTATTATTTATTAACTTTAGTTACTCCCATACCTACTAAAGGTACGAAAAATTCTGTAACGAATTTGAGATTTTTTTTGTCAGTTACGTTATATTTCGTTTCATACATTTAGTATGAGAGTAACTAAACTGAGTAATGTGAATTTACATACTTATTTTCGTGACATTAGAGACATACTTTTTTTTGTTTCATAATTGAAAACTACGCACGATGCCGAGTAAAATGGTGTATTACAGTCCATGGTCGCATATAAAAATTAAAAGGTACATACACATACACATTTACTGCGAATGACCCATTTAATCCTTCAGAGCTACACCGGCGAAGCCAGCCTCGGCGTGCCGGGCCAAGCGCCCGCGCCGCGCTCGGCCGCAAACCCCTTCCTGCAGGACTCCGGCGCCGCCGGCGCAGGCTACAGGTAAACGGCCGCTGCACAACGCTCACACTTGGTAAGGACTTGAGGATTCTGCAGGCCGAGTGCCGTTCTGCAATCGTGTTTGATAAGCGATAAGTTTTGTCGGCGTCGGTAGCTTGGTACGAGATCGGCTGTGTCAAACGCAAACCGATATTCGGAGTCTTTCCGGTGGACAATTTAAAAGTTAAGGCCTGTAAAGCTTGATTTTTTTATGAAAGCCTTCATAAAAAAATCAAGCCAGCCTCTGTTTTGTCAGCCTCTGTAGCCTAGTTGGTAGTGACCCTGCCTACAAAGCTGGAGGATCTGGGTTTGAATCCCGGCGAGGGAATTATTTGTAAAATTTATCACAAATATTTGTTCCTTGGTCATGGCTGTCTATGTATTTAAGTATCTATATATTCTATATGTATCTACCTATTATATACATCGTCGCTTGGTACCCACATCACAAGCCTTAATTGAGCTTACCGTGGGACTAGGTCGATTTGTGTAAGATGTCCCAAGATATTTATTTATTTATTAAGATATACTCCTATTCATTGCGTTGTATGATAAAAATCATTACTACCTGTCCACAGGCTGTTAACTATCGACCACAGGAAAGAAAAAGTGCGTGTTCAGCTAAACTGTAGAGTCCCTCTTTCCTGTGGCCAATAGTAAGCAACTGGTAGGAGTGTAGTCGTGATTTTTATCATACAATTCAATAGGAAAGAAGTACCTTTAAATGACATTAAAATGAAAATAAGAGTTTAATAAGAAAATTAACTCTTATAGCCATTAACTTTTAAAATGTCCACCGGAAAGACTCAGAACATAATTTCGAGTTTGACCCGGCTACGTCAGCCACGCGAGAGCACAAGAGCGTCAAGAAGTTGAAGCGGTCGCCGTGACCGAAAATGGTCAGGGAGCCTATGCGAAGCTGGAAGTTCCGGGTTCGAATCTCGGCGAGGGAATTATTTGTGTATTTTATTTGTCACAAATATTTTGTTCCTTGGTCGTGGCTGTCTATGTATTTATATGTACATATACATATCTGTATATTATTGTGTATTATATAATATCGTCGCCTGGTATACACATCACAAGGCTTAATGAAACTTGTGTAACATGACCCAAGATTTATTTATTTCCTTGTTAAATATATGAGAATGACAAATTCGAACGTAATCACGTAACCATATTTCCATGCATTATTATAGTCATGTGACTTATCGCTTATCGTATACGATTGCAAAATAACATCTTGACTAGGCCTGCCACAGTCATATTGCTACCTTAATGTTACAAGGTTCTATGTTACACTTTTATATATGATGTTTGGACTTTGTCATACTGACACAGTCCAGATTTACGAGTAATTACCCCGAAAATGTAACATAAAACCGAGTAATATTGAAGTAACGGTATCACTCCCGGTTGCTTAGCCAAGTCGCAAATCGCTAACGCTTAATCATCAATCGTAAACGAAAGTCAGCTAACTGTCTTTGTCGCACTAATATGAAATAGTGGCAGAGAGAGAAAACTACGATACGCTACTAAGCGTTAGCGATTGGCAACTTGGCTAAACATCCCGATTCATGAGAAGCAGGATTCTGATCATAGGACGTATTATTTTATGCATTTAGAGCTCTAGACAATTATTGGAACGAAGATTGCAGTAATTCTTTAATTTTTGTTTAGCGATAATTTCAGTATTGAGATGATGGTTATAAATGTTATAATTAATTAGGTACCTACCTTAAAATACGCAACTATAGTGCAAAAGCTCCCAAGGTCGAAAACTAAAGCTAATATTTTCGATTAAGTGTAATTATTATGAAATAAAACTGCAATAATGAAGTATACTCGTATTGCGTATATGAATTGATCAAATGACTTCCCGACGTTTCGAACACAATTAACAGAATAATAAAGGTTGTCTTGAAGATATCCCTCTTTAACGATAAGACCGGCTTTTGTTTACCTCTTTCAAACATTACTTTTATTATTTGTTTTGTATTTGTCTTTGAGGTGCAATAAAGAGTTATTGTATTGTTATTTAATCCGGTATTCTAGTTTTATTTCAGGAATAATTATCGCGGTAATCGAATAAAATATTATGTAATTATTATATTAATGTCTCAGTTCTTAGACAAACACTCTAATGATTAAAAAACTAAAAAAAAAGTTTCCGTTGTTGCTTGATTATGAGAACTTGTGGACCATAGTTGGGTCATTTTTAGAAAACATGTCTGCGGTCTTATTCATCTGTCCTATACAAAATGTATGAAAAAGACAGAGGAATAAAACGCAACCGCAGACATATTTTCCAAGAATTACCCAGTTGTAATACTGGATTATAGTTTATATTTTTACGGTAGGTACCTACTTTTATATGTTGCACTAGATAAGTAAAAAAACATTAGCCGTTCTTGCATCCCTTCCGCAGGATAAAAATAATATGTAACCGTAACAACGTAGCTCAAAAATGGTAAAATCTTTGAAGATTCAGATGATAGGTAAAATTACTAAATATGCACGAGAAATAAGACAATATTGTTGTTGGAACAATGACCGTAAACATATCGCTGACACAGTATTACAAGGTTCTATGTTGTAATTTTATCAATTTAAAAATGTAACTTTATTACATTGACACTGAGTACGGTTTTAACTATCCCGAAAATGTAACATAGAACAATTTTAGAATTATAAGTAACGTGAGACTCAAACATATTTAAATATTGATCAAACGGGTTAGTCACGTAATTTTAGTCGATAATTGCTCGACATGTTTCGATCCATTTAGAGGATCCTCCGCTACCAAACACGTCGGGTGGGATTAACCCGTTTGATCAATATTTAAATATGTAACATACAACACTGTAATATTGGGGTAGCGATGTTTTGAAACAATTCGTATCTCCCTTGTTTTATAATTGGGATGATAATTTAATAGTTAAAAATAAAAATATTTCATATCAAGCATATCATCACAGAAGTCCAAGAAAATTGTTACCACATTCTTTGGCAATATTTCTGTAAACAAAAAAAGATATTATGTTTAAGTAGGCAATGAAATTAAATTTGAAATTACGAATGTTTGTACTAAGTTTAAAAAATGCGCGTAAAAAAGTGTATTGTATTTTTGTTATATTTTATCGTATTTATCTTTGGAGAGCTCGCACGAATGACCACAGAAGGCTCATATACCTATCTTCAATAAATAATAAATACTCAGATCTAAATGTATTGACATTCTAAAAATGATGTTAAGTAGTGAGCACGTAAATACTCGAGCCTTTACCAACACTACTAAAAACCTTCGAGGGCCCAGGTCCTCAGTAGCTTCGGTACTAAGTATTACGGCAGTCGGTAGATACGATTCGAAGTGTTTCAGTATTCGTATCCGTCGGCCGCCTTATAAATGTAAATAGATTAAGGGTCGACGATTATCGCTGTAGCAGCGCTCTGCGGCCAGTGGGGTACTTACCTTGGTTCTATGGAACTGGATTTAATGTTCCATTGAAGAAAAAATGTGTAACATAAGCACTGGTTCCACCAAAAGCGAGTTATCGATTAATAGCTCGGCTATAAAAGGTCGTTTTCACAAACCGTTGTTGAAATCACCTTGTTATTTAATTTGGTCAAGTTTAGGCTTATTAGACTCAGAATCACGAGCTCATTCGATTTTGTCAGTTTTCATTCCTTCCATTACGCTACCGTCTTTGAACATCTATGAAAAAACATTATCGTAGTGGAAAAAACATTTTGGGACTTTTTTTTCTCTTATTAGAATCGAAAGAGCTCGTGATCCTGAGTAGAACAAGCCCAAACTTGTCCGAATTAAATAACAAGGTGATTTCAACAACGGTTTGTGAAAACGCCCAAAAACGAATAAAAGATAATCGCTCCCGTGTAAAAGAGACACGCCGACATTTCTCCACATGAAAGGCATAAGGTCGGATTTAGAAATTCCTCTAATTTGTGAGTGTAACTTTGAGCTTTTGACACATGGAACTTGAATTATTCACAAAGCCACTTTATGCCTCTTATATCGAGATTTGTAAACCGCTGAGTTAGTAACTATAGATCCTAGCTGAGCGAGTAGTTACAAATATCGCCGGCCTTCTTTACATGGGAGCTATTATATTTCGTACGTTTTTATAGCCGAATCGCTGACTCGCTTTTGGTAGGACTAGAGCCTCATGCCGCCCGACCACATTTAACGAAACTGATTTTTGTGGTAATCCACGTAAGTCTCACTTGCATTATTGAAGTATATCCGCCATTAGCGGTCACAGGGATAACGGTGTCTGTCATTTCATTAGCCCCAAACATTATCTGCACTTAATTGTGAAGTTCCTTAAAACGTAATGGCAAACTAAGTATCCCACAAACGTTACATTGTGTTCGCGGTGTTCGCTGTTGCTACGTCTCGTTTATTTTGTACTGGTGTATATGTGAACATATTTACGCTATGTACTGTCACGGTGTCATATCATGGTGTGATGTAGACGGGACACGGAGTGGGATACCCTTTCCGTGTTCCGTATTTTGTTGATAATGTAGCAGATATTCATATTATATAACTATATTATAGCTATATGTATACAATGTAGATTTGTTGTAAAGATACTATTCTTATTGACAAATATCGCTATTGGCGTGCAAGAAACAGCACATTGATAGGTCAAACTACAAACCCACCGTTATAAAGTTATTTGTTAGAGTACCTATGTATAAATTATAAAACGGTTGTGGCAATGCAAGTCAGTCTTTATCGAAGAAAACATTTCAAGACGTTCGCAGCCATACTCGTACATTGTATAATTGTATATCAATGGGATATTTTTTGGATCGCAGATTTAAAACGGGTCCGTTTTTGGTCCACTGATAGCAATATTTGCGTATTGAGGAGGTGGGCACGAGTTATATTTTTGCACTTTCTCTCCGTTTACCGCGCCGTTCCGGCCGTCCGTGTTGGACCGCCGGATCCGACCCACGGTTAATTAATGACACTGAAGGATACGGATCGTAATTGTCGGATACGATTCGGTCCGGCACGGACGGTGAGATACGAGGCGATGGCGAACGACTTTCAATTTCAAAACGTGTAACGATTAAATGTTGAACTATTGACTGTGTTTTTGGACTGGTTTTACCCTTAACCCATTTTCCTTATGTTTTTGACTTTCATGTGTAAGTAAATAGTACATTTCCTAACTAGTGCGGGAAAACTTTTTTTCGGCGAGGGTGAAAGTTGTAGCCCGAGTGAAACGAGGGCGAAAATCACCCGAGTTAAAAAAAGTTTTTGCACGTGTAAGGGACGATTTTTTTCATAACTAGTGCGTCAAAAAGACAAATTACCGCGCGCGCGAAGCGTGCGCAAAGTTCGTTTTTGCGCACTAGTTAGGAAAAAAATGTATCCATACTACTTCTTTGGTAAGTTGGAAAACTGTTGGAAGTTACTTAATAGGTATGGTAAGTAGGATAGATAATTAAAATACTGTTACTTTTAGTAAAAACTTTTTTATTTCATATTAAAGTAGATCAGTAACACAAAATCTTATCAATAGGCAAAGTTACAAACATATTTATATTCCGATTGCATACCTATCATAATTTATTTATTCGGAGCCAACTAATATTCTAATGAAAGCCCCCGTGCTGTAACCATCGGCCTCATTCTTTTATAATACCTATACCTATCTCACTCGTACTATAATGTATATACTATAATCTATGAAGTCTAAAGAAAGCTAAAACAAATTACACTTTTTTTCTGGCAGGAAAATAGAGTGGCAGCACTGTAAGGGCGATTGTGCACCACAATGAATTTTACTGTCCGGCAGACCGAGTTTTCATGGTCCGATATGGCATGAAAAAAACGCATGATTGGCTTGTGCATTTGTCCGTCTTTTTACTCGCAGGTGCGTCCGGTAGTCCGGTTTTTTACGGTTCAATTTTGTAAAGTCGGACTATCGGGGACGGTAAAAGTCAGTGCAATTCCGGACGCAGTGCACAAGCATTAACACGTTTTTCATAGCTGTCATCTCGGATCGGAAAAATACTGTCCGGAATAGGGAAAAGTAAAATGTCGGACGGTAAAATTACGTATAGTGCACAAGCTACTATATACATTTAATGGCGTGGCATATCGGACCGTAAAAAACCGGACTATCGAACGGTAAAAGTCAGTGTAGTGCACAAACGCCCTTAAGTTAACATTGTGCGTCATTTCTCCATAGAGCTTTTTCCATAGACATATAAAATTGATAGACCGAGTCTATTTTATCTGTGGGTGACGCCGGCAATGCCTGTCAACGATCTTTGTTTGGGTATACTAGTGCACCTAAACCGCAAATAGTAAAAGTGATTAAAGTAAAGCTTTTCATGTATATTTCTGTTCGATAAGTGCACGGAATGTGATAAAAGTGATGACTTGTGTGGTTCCAGGGTGTAAAAACCGCCAGGGTTACCTGAATGAACAAAATAAAGACATTACGTTTCACCGGCAATTTAGTTTTGACTTGAATTTTAAGATTTCGCTTCGCGATTTTTACCTTATTAAGGTAAAAGTAACTGAAAATCTTATTCAATATTTGTTGTCGGATACA